>JAHZND010005059.1:0-10015 GCA_027744115.1 Acrocyrtus sp. NNG-2020 | reverse complement strand
CGAAAAGTTTTCCTGTTAAGAGCAAAAAATTTACATATCACATAACCGATTTGCACATTAAGTACCTTCACTTTTTCAGTGCTCTTCGTTGGCGGCATAACAATCAAGTTCTGTTAAGAAGCGAAGGAGACCTTAAAAGACAGTTTTCATTCTGTGCAAAGTAGATCTAAAGAGGAGTGGTATTGCTGAGAAAACCTCCCAGGAAAGTGCATTTTAAATTGTCTCGCATGCAGCGAAAATATACATACGGGCAGGAGGGGAGGGAAATAGCAAAATCATTAATTCAGATCAGGTTTCTCCATCCGATTGATTTATTATTCGCAACAGTGAGTGAGCAAATATGATAGGGAAGAAAAAGAATCGGGAAAAGAAAGAGCAGAGAAACAGCTCACTTCATTCCTTGAATAGAGAGCAAAGGAAAATAGCATTTTTTTGTATTCTTCCTCCACAAGTTTATTAAGTATTAACCTGTCGCTTTGTAGACACTCCATTTTTCTTTTTCGATTTTCCCGCTATACCCTCGATAAAACCATTTCTTCTAGAGAAAAAGCACAGCTTTAGCTTTTTTTCTCTCTTCACAATAGGCAAAATGCATTTTTTTGTAAAGTGCCCTAAACTGATACCAGATTCTTCACTTCGCTCTCGATTGGAAATTAATAGTTAATGTTTCCGCTCTTTTGGCACTCACTCAAAACTCAATTTTTTTGCGGAAATTGCAAAGCGGAGAATGGCGCAGAAAGTATATATTATGAATCCGATTTAGTGTTTTCGCGTTTTCGGCACAATTTCAAAATTACCTGTTTTGCTTTATCAAGTGAGTGCAAAACTATACAGATAGATGTTTTTTTGTGCTTTGCATTAGTGCAATTATCACTTTCATCATTGGAGGTGCAGGTGAGCTTTAAGTCATTTTTCCTTCTGAGATAAGATAGGAACGAAACGATAAAAAAAACTAGAATAAGCAAGATTCTTATCTAGAGTTCTCAGATTGCCAATAAGTGGCGATGGCGAGAGGTGAGGCGAGAAAAAGGGATACACACAGGGGAAAACGTCTTTCAGCGCCTGCTACAAAAAAAAGCAAACAGACAGGCATTTTGTTATTCCTGAGATGAAAAATGCTAACATAATCTCACACCTTGCTAACCACTCCTCTCTCTCCTCGAAGAAGAGCTTGTGCAAGCACACGTAAACTTCAATTTTCTCTGCTCGCATCGCAGAACTGTAAACATTTTTTTCTGAACAATTTTTCGCATGATTTGTGCATTTCTATGCCTCCTTCTTTACTAAAAGCTTAGACTTGACTCGCGGATTCAAGGGAGACTTGTGACCTTCTTTTCAGCAAGAATAAAAGAGAACTGATGCGTAAAAAGCAAACAGACAGGCATTTTGTTATTCCTGAGATGAAAAATGCTAACATAATCTCACACCTTGCTAACCACTCCTCTCTCTCGTAGAAGAAGAGCTTGTGCAAGCACACGTAAACTTCAATTTTCTCTACTCGCATCGCAGAGCTGTAAACATTTTTTTCTGAACAATTTTTCGCATGATTTGTGCATTTCAATGCCTCCTTCTTTACTAAAAGCTTAGACTTGACTCGCGGATTCAAGGGAGACTTGTGACCTTCTTTTCAGCAAGAATAAAAGAGAACTGATGCGGATGCTGACTGATGAAATCTCTTTTAAGATGGATGGCTCCTATTTCCCATATAAAAATACTAAAATACTTCCTGCATAGTTTTCCTCCATAATTTAAAAAGTTTTTAAGAGCAGTTTTACTGCTTGAGGAGAAAGTTAGTTTAAAATGCGGGGAGGGCATACAAAAAGCCTGAGTAATGGTATGTGAAGGGTGAAAGGTCTACTTGACTCCTAAAAATTTCACTGTTTTGTTAGTGTGCCCTTCCAGGTCAGTAGCTAAACAGGTGCAGGAGCATGGATTTACGTGCTGGAAGCTAAGCTCATCTTAAGCTTTTACATACCTACTCAGCTATGACCTGTATACGCAGTTTTGGAATGCGACTTGTCTTCTCTTTTTCTATCTAGACTCATCGTTTCCGTTCTCTCTGATAGTTTGTGTGTTTATGACATGACGTAGCCCACCTCACTGCCTCACACCTCATGTGGCGCTGTACCGTAGTGAAAATGATTATCCAACCCTACAAAATTGTTTTCGACTTGGATAATCAAATGAATGAAGTGCAATCTTGTAGCTGTCTATATCTGTTTGATTAAAGTGGGAATGATTGAGAAATGTGTTACTCGCTGGATGTAACATTCAAACACTATAAAATATTTATTCTGATTTGCAACAAAAAGGTGGATTTCTTTCGAAGCTAACGCTGTACTATGAATTCAATGCTTAGGCATGGTAATGTCCTTCCCAGGATTGAATTATAAAAAAATGTGTTTTTAGGAAAGGCCTTTTACTTCATTCCGTAGCAGGGGCTGAGGCTGAAGTGGTGCTGTATATGAGCCAGCACACTTGAAACGCTGCGGGTAATGAGGAGCGGATGATTCTATTAAAATCTCCTAATTTGGTTAGCAGCGTGCTCAATTATTTTCCTCGCTTTTTGTCCTAGCGCGGATAAATATTGATTTTAGAGGGGGTGTACATAGTCCTTGGCGAATTACAGGTACCATTATCTTTGCAATCAGTTTTTGGCCATAAGTTTAAGTTACCCTCCGAAATATAAAACTAAGCGTTGTGATCAGTTATCGCTATACGCTCTCATAATACAATAACCTGCCACGTGTAGTCAGTCCTATACAAAGTACAAAGCAGCTAGCCATAGCATTCAAAGGTCTCTTCTATGAAACGATGAAACTCATATTGAGTCACTTCCTCCTCCTACGCAGCCTCTTTCATAACGAAGAAAGCAATCTTGCGATAATGATCCCAAAACTGAGTACTGCGGAATATCTCCTCATCATCCGCCCCCATTTGCCTGTTTATAGGCATAATTATTTTCACTCTAGCTAGAGCTCATCGCACGAAATGAATTCGATTATTAAAAATCAATGTTTCCTCCCATCCTACATATCCTTGCACTAAATGCATTCCTAATTCCTAACGACATTCTTAGCTACATTCACTACGTCGTTAGTCATTATTAGAGAGGCACTAAAGTGTCTTTAAATTCCCTGTCCTTGTTGCGGTAGATCACGTTCCTTTCATCCTCTCACATTTTTCGCGGCTCACTATCATCTCTCTGCTCGCGTCTGTCTTACAAGTTAACTGACAACTAATTCAAATTCAAACATGGCTTTATTTTACAAGCTTTGTCACTTTCGCGGTCTAACAGCTTTTTAAGCTCTTGTCGACTCAACGGTATCCATTACAGAATTACAGACAGGGATGTAGCATGTAACTTCAAGGACTTTTCCTCATCCGTGATTGCTCATCAGGAGGTAGGTACATAATTACGTATTTAAAAAATCCTTTCCCTGCTAGTTTTACTTTCTACATTTTACTACTCAAGGTGACTAGATAACTTTCAAGATTTTCAGGAAATGTTGACGTGGAGCAAGCTGTGAGTAGACAGAGTACATTTATGTAACATGTGCTCTCATGTTCTTTTTTGAGGGGATAATAATCGTGCCGAAAGAGAGTTTCTTTTACTCCACAAAAATCCAAAATGAGGCAAGATGATGGCCGTAAAAGGCATAAAAAATTATTTTAGAAGACAAGGTGATGACCCACACTGACATTTTCCCTCCCAGGAAAAGAAATCTTCTCAATCACTTCCAGTGGATTATGCAAAGCGTATCCGATGCGGCTCAACTAATTTTCAGAGAAGGGAAAAATGTATTTGTTTCAAGAGGAGCTTACGGAAAGGGGTAAGGAAGCCCATAAAATGGGCTATTCTTGTTAGCTTTCACGCTAATTTATTGCGTTTGCTCTTATAGTCATCTTGTCACGTTTACAGGAGTGACTCAAGGTTATGGGAAGTGATTCTTTCGTAATGGAATCAGTTTCAAGAACTTTTCCCACTCCAGATACTCCAGAACAATTTTTTAAAGTCTGTCCTCCCTCCAACTTAACCAGATTATTTTAGTGCCTACGTTATCCTCATCCACTCACCATTTTCCATTTTACATCCCAATATTACCCCGTTACTGTTTTTATTCCAAAATTTAAAATATATTTTCACAGCGGTTATTACATTTTCCGTGACAGGTTCACTTTCCGCATGAAAATTTTAGATACACTCTCTTCCTCGGCATCATCATCATTATAAATGTATCATTACTATTACGAGTAGTTTCATTTTGAGAAAGACATAGAAAAGTTGTTGCGCATTATGGAAAGAGATCCAACGAGGAATTCAGTTTATTGCTCTTTTCTGTCTTTGTGTCCAAAAAAGGATATGGACATCTCCTCATCATCCCTAGCGAGGACTTCCCCTCCCCACTCTGCATGTTGGGCTTTTAACTTTTCAAGAATGTTTTCAGTCGCACTCTCCTCTCCTCATGAAAAAAGATAAAGCTTCATCTGTGCAGATGGATACATTACTTTTTCATGCTCTTTTCTTCTTGAAGGATGAATGAAAATGGGTGCAATGTGGAAGTGAAAAAAAAACTCGCATAAATATATGAACAAAAGGTACACGCTTCGGTGTGTGGTTGCCTACGTGGCTACGTGGTGTTTAGACAGACTCTACTTTATCATTTTAAAATATTGCATTCTCTCTGGAGCCGCATTACACTCATTTTTTTTCTCGGGGTGAGGGAGGAAGGAGGGGATTTATTACAACGATGATGTTGCCCTTTCTTCCATTCCGCTCGCTTCCCTAGTAGGATTTACCATAAGTGAAATTTATATATGCTTGAATGCGAAACTTACCAATGAGCATTAATTTTCCGCGTAGATACTCTTCTCTCTTTTTATGTGAAATTCATTAATATTTTAAACCAATTTCCCGAGATAATTATGAGCATTCATTTACAGCAAAAATGTCAAAATGGCAGAGTAAAAACGTAAAAGCAGCTAGTCGCAGTTATCTAAAAGAAATAAATTAATTTATATGCTCGCATAATGAATTGCTCCCCAGAAGTCGGGAAGTGTAGTCGATAAGTAGGTATCTACCTACTTTTGTATGGGAAAGCAAATCAAAAAATTAAACAGTCACAATAAACAAATTATAGCCAGACCGCAGTAGCGGAGATGAATGGGTTTGCTAATTCCACATGCTAAAAATATGTGTCCACTTCACCGCGTGCAATGAACCAGAGGAATCTTGCAATAAAAATATGTAATAACCAGTCTATAATGAGTAAAACAGTCAAAATAAATGTCAGAGATCAAGGTTTGACCGTTTTGTCAGCTGCAGTTTAGATAAAAATGTCGTTTTGATATTCCATTCATATGTATTTGTCTGCCACATCAGAAATCACTGCTCCAAGCCACATTTCCCATAATTTGCAAAATAAAGTTATACAGCAAAAAATCCAATAAAAAATTTGTCCTCATTCCACGCAACTTTACAATTTGAATTTTTGGTCGTTGTGGGACTTACAGGAAAACCATTCTAATTACTTCATGAATCTTGTGCCAGATCGAGCATAAAAATGTCTGCTCTTTATATTACTGCACTATATCTCACTTCTCACTTTGATTTGTAAGGAATTAGGGAAAGCGGAAGACAATCTTTCTGAGACAAATGGCTTCCATTCGTCACCAGTCCCATTTACGACTACAATGTAGGTATTTTCACGGAAATAACAATAAACCGAACTGATAATGAAATTCCAGTAGCAGATGGCACACAACACTAAAATCAGTTGTGAGGGGAAAGCCAGACTAGTGACAACTAGCAAAAAAGCAAAAACTTTAGCATGGGTCGGGCGGGGCCATGTGCTCACATATTGATATTAGGTGAAGGGAAGGGAGTAGGGGAAATTAATAAATCTGCTTTTGTGCCATGTCTCATTTTTAAATGTGTATCATTTACTGCCTGAAAATTGCGTCAACTGCTAAAACTGCTAACTACATTTTTCCCATCATCAAGTTACATTGGTTTTGCTAGTAGCACAGTAGCCCCGGAATGAGTCTGACATGAACAAGACGACAAGATGACAAGAGTGAAGATGTGCCTGTCTCAGCCATTTTTTTTTACTTCTGGGGATAGCAGCGAGCAACTTGTCTCATAATTGCTTTTTCATCCATGTCTTGTAATACTATACCCATGCATCATTCATTACAGGCTTGCAGATGATCTCTCTTGCAGAATAGCTATGTGCTCTGCTGAAGAGTTGGAGAGGGCGAAATGCGACCGCTATGATGATGGCAAATGCTTCATCGCACTTTTCTGGCGTGTTCCTTTCAGTTTCTTAAACTGCTGGGTGGTGTCTTTCCTTTTTGCAAACATGATTAATGGACACATGTCTCTTTTTAAGATCCATTTAACCTTCTTTTTTATATGACGCGTCGTAGGTACATACATATACCGCTGGAATACTAGAACGTAGAAGATAGAGTAAGAATATTTTATATTTTTCCAGTTCTACTCGAGAGTAAAATTACAGAAATTTTTGGGATGAGCGCTTCCCGTTCTAACTTTGTCTTGTCAGTTTCATTAAGTGGGTATCTCTGGAGGCTACTCGAAAGAATATTTAATTGTTTTTCTTCCTCGTTTGTTGACACTTTTGAGCATGATCAGTGGATTGATAAGGATATATACGTAGGTATATGTAGGTAGAGACTGTTAGGAAATATTATTTTTAGCTATTTACTTACGCGAAATCGCAACTGCTGGATTGGCGGCTGAGCGTATGGCACCCCAAGGAAGCCGCCGACCCACTTCTCCCGTTTTGTTAATGTAGTAGCTTCTGCCTCGGATCTTTCCCAGAGGAGTCGTAACGAGAACAGTCGGGTCTTGAGAAGTAGTTTGCTGCTGATGATGATGACCAGAAGTGTGTGAGGGATCTCTGTTTCTGCCGGCTCCACTCCCAGGCGACCTTGACCTAGCTGGCGGCGGCTGCTTTAGCGCTGGTGGAGGTAGTAGTGTTGGTGAGGAGGACGGTGATGGAGACACAGAGGTGGAATAATTTGGATCCAGCAGCTCCTCGCTGAGTTCCTCGGAAGCGGAGGAGGAAGCTGACACCGTGTCATATTCCAATTCCTGCTCCTGAGTAATTTGGGGAAGTATCAGGAAACTAATGGAAATGAGGAGAAAGACGAGAACTTTCTGCCGTAGGAGACAGCACGGACCCGTTAGCCAGTAGTTGCAGGTGCAGCCTTTGCCACTTTTCCTAAGCTTCTCCCTCTTCCCTGGCGCAAGCACTTGCGACATTTTTTAATGATGGAAAAGTTTTCGCACTGAGAGACACCGAGATGATGATAATGTCGCCAAATTAAGTTTCTAAACTGACGTGATGACGGAGGTGTTGTCGTTGACGAAGTAAATTAATGCTAGCGACACAAAACATGGGAAACTCTGCCAGTTTCGCCATTTGCATACAGCTTCATTTATATTCAGTCAGGGTAACAATCGCGCAGGGAGATGACAAAGTGAAATGCGAAATGGCACTCTGTATCGCTCCTTCCCTTTTTTCACAGGAAAAGTCATTTTACAACTTTGATGACATGACAAGACACTTTATTTACACGATCCTATGAAGTTCCACTACAACAGTATGCCCAGACACATTCCTCTACTGGAAAAACGGCTTCTGGGGCAAAGCGAGAATCCAAATTTTTTTCTTATTAGCAAAACTTTTGCAACTTTTCCCTTTTCGCATCAATGCCTATTACCGCTCTAAAGTACTTTTGTCACGGTCCGCGAAACTAATGAGTAGTGAGAAAGGAGATCGTTCCAACTCCCAAGAAAAAAATGTTCACTTTTGCAACAGCTTTTGGCACTAACACTTTCCTATTTTACAACTTTGATGACATGACAAGACACTTTATTTACACGATCCTATGAAGTTCCACTACAACAGTATGCCCAGACACATTCCTCTACTGGAAAAACAGCTTTTGGGGCAAAGCGAGAATCCAATTTTTTTTTCTTATTAGCAAAACTTTTGCAGCTTCCCTTTTCGCATCAATGCCTATTACCGCTCTAAAGTACTTTTGTCACGGTCCGCGAAACTAAGTAGTGAGAAAGGAGATCGTTCCAACTCCCAAGAAAAAAATGTTCACTTTTGCAACAGCTTTTGGCACTAACACTTTCCTCCACCATCCCATTAATAATTTCTGTATAGCGTGCATTTACCTACATACAACGATTAGTGAAAATGAATGATTAGGTAGCTGCTTTTTGCCTACACCGAAGATAATTTTACGCTGGCAAATACAGAACTAAAGCTGTCGTAATTCTCCCTTAATCACAATTAATTTAAATTTATGGCTTCTGTTGTACATGCCAAAACTGTTTTCCACTCCACTCTTATCAAATTAATATTGACAGAACTTGTCATGGTCAAATATAAGTATTGAGTAATACATATCAGTAAATGCGTATCTACATATTTTTGAAAATGCCGCGACGAAATTTTCTTGAAAATCTTTGACTATATTTAAATTTAAATACGACCTACCGAAGGAAACCCAATTTGTCTCTGTCTCTTACTGTTTACTTTTTGTAAATTTAAGCGCGAAACTTTTGAATTTGAATTACGCTTTTGATTCAGAATTGTTTTTTTTCTCTTCTGCTGCACTGCCAATTTACAACTATAAAAAAGGACGATGATGAATTGCAGCCGCTGTTGAATTGGAAGAAAAGTAACTGAGATTGAATCAGCAAACTTCAATTTTGTCTATAGTCTGGCGGCTTGATTATCGCTGCGTCGATTCATTTGATTGACGTGCGTACACAATAGAGCGTTAGTCCGGTCGGTAGGTTGTAGTTTGTGGCAAAGAAAAGAAAGTATTTTTTTATTATTTTCTTGTTTTCAAGTTGGACTGACTCTGTTTCCTTTTCGTGTAGACTGGATGTGGATCTCAGTATTTTAAGAAAAGGGCTGCGATGAGCGAAATGAAATTGGCCGACAAAACTTCCTCGTTTTACTTTTTCATTGACCCTGAGAAATGTGCACAGGATGAGTGAGTCCTGCAAAAAATAAGCATTGAAAAGAACAAAGTCATGTTTAAAAAATCGTAATGGAGCTTATCTTCACTTATCAATATCAATAAAAAGTGCATGCTTATGCTTGACTTTTTTTATACTTCGCTTTAATAGAATGGTTGCTACTGTTCACCCATTCAATCTGGCGATAATCAATGACTTGAAGTTTGAACGCTGACATAAGCTGGCTTTGGCTTTTCTTTGGTTAGTTTTCTGGCAAAGCCAAAAAAGTAGTAAAAAAACTGCTCTGCTCTGTCTACAGCTACCTCTCGTCTTCATTTGCATTTTGTTATAGCAGCTCAAAGTTAATATAAAAAATTATTTTTTTGAGACCTGTGCAAAATAAAATCCCTCCTCGACTTTTTTTTTATATATTTTTTAAAGTCCTTACAAAACACGAATAACAAGACAATCAATCGAAAGTCAAGACTAAGTCGCGCATAAACTACAACTAACATCCTTCCAATTCCAATAAAAAAGTTTTTTAGTGCAAGAAAAAAATGTATTTCTCATTACAAGATTACAACTCCAATTTTCAGTCCTTACATTAACTCGTATTGGATTACAGTCGTCAAATCGGAAAATGGAAAAATGACATCATTACTCATTTGCGCACAGACAAGGAGAAGAGAAGATTACAGAAAAAAAAAGTTTATTTGACAAGTGTGCTGTTTTACGACGTGCAGGGGAGAAATCATGAAAAGAGATAATTGATGGGATGAGCAACTCTACAAAAAAATGTGCTGGGGTGACACTACACACAGACACAATCCACATTTTTCCTGTCCTGTTACTTCCCTCCTCCAAAAGGCAGTTTGGGCAGTACAAAGGAATTGGAAAGGGCACGGTCAGTGAATCTCGACATGATCCAGGAAATGAAGGTTCAAACTTCCAAGGCATTATTTCGCATTTTGCATTAAGTCATAAAACCGCCGATAAGGCCAGCGCTCG
>JAHZND010005058.1:0-10483 GCA_027744115.1 Acrocyrtus sp. NNG-2020 | reverse complement strand
TGCTAAAAAGCAACTGTTTAATTAGTTTCGTATTTGCATTGTCATGTTAGTAAAGTAAATTTGTGGAAAGTGATCGATCGATCCAAGCAAAAAAAACTTCCAACCACAGCCTGAAAATTGAACATTGTACTCCATTATACTTTCGTTACATGGAAAAACCATTGCCATTCAAAGGAACATTTTGGAAGCTTTTGGTATTTTAAGCAATTTTTGTTTAATTAAGATGTGTAGTGAGTGACTAACAAAAATATTTGACTTTTCTGTTGCAAACATCGATATTTCATACATAGGTATACATATTTTTACACGTGACACGTGACACAGCATTTTACATTAAAATATGCCAAATCAGTATGCAATAATATATGTACTTAACGAACTGATAAAATCCAAGGTTTGCCGGGCTAAAAGTAACTGATATTGCTAAGAGGAAATAAGACATTAAACACTAATTTATCAGTGTAAAATTCATTTTTTGTAGTACTTTACCTACAATTGTGATCAGCATATTTCTTCACTGAAAATTAATTGGGTGGCACAAATACATGCTAGCTCTGACATGCTTAATGTAAGTACCTAAGTATACCTTGTACTTGTAGTTCATTCCATTTTTGCAAATGCAGCTCAGATTGCATCACAACCTTTTGTTAGGAATGCACAATGTGAAGTTCAATGTAGGATTCTTGGACTAAACAAGTTTAATTATCATACCACCACATACCACATTTGGGAAAGAGTATTTTTATGTATTTAAATTATCATGATATGTACATCTTCAATCGTGGGAAAAATGTGAATAAGTAAGTAAGTTCTCAAGGTGACAATTTTGACAGATGGGAACGTTCGTAATAGTTCCAGCGAGGGTGAATAATCACTGAAGGTGAGGCTAATCTAGCTTTAATAAACTTGTTTGAGCCACATCTATACATGTAATCTTTACTAGTACACGGGCTATCCTTCTTTATATGCTAACTCTAACCATCCGCACGTTCCATTTTATGTATTACGCATCATGGAATCCTGGCTGGATGTCCTTGTTGAGTAGCATTTATTTTCTTATACTCTGGAAAAAATCAAATTCTTTCTTCCTTAAAGATAAAAATGAAACTGATAGTGCGTCATTTTTGTTTAAAAAATGTCTGGACTCCATCGAGGAGTGCTGGACAATTTTTTAAATTAACTATTCGGCTGGTATTTTCAATCAGCTTTCAGGGTCAGCTACAGCTTCACTAGATATGCAGCGAATACTTTCGTATTGACAGCACGTCCATTGGAATTGGACGTTTTGGCCAACACACTAGACTTTCTGAAAAATTCCAGTCTATTAATAGATTGCATTATAGTCAGCAACTTTATGTTGCTGCCGTTTAAATAACTTCTTTGAATGGGCAATTTATTCATACTTGCCAGTTTTATGGGCAACAACTTCAGTTTCCACTTTTCAAGCTTAAATATGTACGCAATCTTCTTCCTTAAAATGTGATTAAGACAATAGCCCCTCTCCTTCATCTTTACATTCTATTTGAGACTACGTCTCGGACTCCAATTGAGCTTAATCAAACAGTGATAGCAAATATTACCCTTGTTGATATAGGGCGGAGTAGCAAATCTGCCAGTGACAAGCAAAATATGAGGAAAGCTACAGTTATGAAATATTAACTGCAAATTATCCCATAAAAGTTTTAAAATGTATACAGTTCGAAGTTCGACACTGTTCAACTTTATGGCTGCAGTGCTATTACAATAATGAGCCAATTAGCTGCTGGCTGGAACACCTCTTCAACTCTCATGGTCACCCAAAAGAACATAATATTCCAGTAAAGTTGTGTGTTATTTCCGCAAATGTTTGTCAGCATTCAGAGACTATAATGACCAGTGGAAATTAACAGCAGACATTTCACAACAGCCAGCAATGCCATTAAATGTTATGAAACAGAAGCATATTACTCTCAGGCTAAAATTGTGGTGACGATAACGATAATTTTATGCTGCACACTATTTAATCTTCGCAGCCCACATTCGAAAACGGAAAACTGTATAGTAACACGGTTTTGGCCTTGTCCAGACCTATTATTGACTCCAAGACTCGAGTCTGGACAGATGACTGTGGGAGTGTAAGGCGTGCGTTAAGATGTGGTTGGAATTAGGTGATGATGATAATGACTGATGACTAAGGCAAACCCTTGCCACCTTACCTCAGCCTATTATTTTATATGTCAACTTCCTCTCTACTCTCCACTGACAATAAAAAATTGAGCTGAGTGAGAGGCACGTTGCGTTTTAGCTTCTCTTCGTGTTTTAAGAGGAAAAATTATGTTTGTTGCAAATCTTGTTCTTTGTACTGGGAAGCAGCAAGCAGCTTGTATCGATATTCGAATGTTCCTAATACTATCACAGACCATAATACGTCCTCTATTCTATCTAGTATTTTCCTATTTTGACATTTGTGTGGTGGCATGAGCGTTACAATTTCTGCAACAAACAGCCCTCGTATGATTCATTTCTAACGGAAGAGAGCTAGAAATCTTTCGTGACTAAAAATTGTTCGACTCGACAGTAAACCTGTTGTGCTGTAGGATCCCGCAATAAACTTGCAATTTTGTTTTCCCTTTTCCCTTCGATCTCAGCTTCAGCTCTATACACTTTGTTTGTAATAGCATTTTTTGCACATACTTCCCATGTGGTGATCGTAAAAGGATTCTGATTTGCAAAATTCTCCTTCATTTTGTGGAATGGAAGGGAAGGAGCACTTGTCTGCAAAAGCTGCTGCGAAGAGTATAGTTGTAGTTGTGCTAATACCAGTTGCACTGTTTTTCCTAGTGTTGCTGATCATCTTTACATTTAGAGATTTGTAATTTTTGTGGAATTTACTGCAAACTGCTACACAAGCCCTGAAACTTAACGGTGAAAAGTTCAGTTTTCACTAAAATGTAAAGGAATGTTTGGGGCAATATGAGATAATTTGGAAATTTATAGATACTGAAACTCTCCGACCGTCATTTTTGACATCACAGTAAGCAAAAGCTATTGTCCAAGAAAATAACAATAAAGTTAACGCTTGCGTACATTCCAGCGTCAAAGTAGCGTGTTCGTGATATTAGACTGTTATCCTTATAATAGTGCTTCATTATTTCTCTAATTTGACTGGAATAGTCAACTTTTTGTACTCATTATTTTTAATTTTTCCATTTTCCGATTCATCCAGTGAGGTATTTCGCACGCATAAAGTTGTCACAATGGAAAATAGGTACGCATAAAAGCAACGTTACAGAAAATATAAAGTCATTATGAGTGGATTTATAAGGGTAAAATCGTTTGACAGAACACCATGCTAGTGACACGGCATCTGTTAATTCGGAACTCTCTGAGAGTAAACAATTAACGCTAGATTGAGCATACTAACTTGTTTGAATTGAAATGCACAATATTTATGGCTTAATTAACGTTTTTGGTGTGAACGTATTTTTCTGAGGTAAAAATGTTTCGTGCACAGAACCGGACTTGAATAAAAAAACATGTTATCTTTTAGTAGGCAACTAAATAAAGTAGACATTGAAATCATAAAGCTGTGGCAGAGGATCACAGCTTCAGCTTCTCGCTTTAATTAAAAGAAATAGTTCATTAAACAATTCATTTTTAATTTCAGATCTTGAGTTATGGCTGTGACCCCGCAAGACAACAAACTCGCAATTTTCGCCTAAACTTAAGCAAATAAAAACTGTTATTAAAGTCAAGTGCAATATTTTGACGTGGTGTTGATGGAGTGAGAAGAAGTTTGCTGTATCGACATATGAAAAAGAAACTAGTTTTTTTTACTTTTGTGATATCAGTTTTTAGCCAGTAGTAAACAAAGAAAAGATGTGAGAAGGATACAATTTTAGCTGTAAATCGTTTAGCAATTTATTGCCGTGCTATAACCATCTCATCTCATCGTGAAAGCTTTCCGTTGTGCTCCATACAATTGCTGGTGAAAATGGATGTATCCGGTAGAGCTTCATTACTTTCCGGGGGAAATAACTCTGCAGTTTTCGGGGACGGTACAAATGGAGGCAGAGAATATGATCCAGGTAAATATATTCCTCACTCTTTTTCTCTCATAATATTTTACAAAATAAATTCAAAAATTTAAAGTAACTTTTTTTCAAATCGCATCATTTCTATTTCTGCTGATTAATTCATCATTAAGGTGTCCTAACTTGGCTTCTTATGACTACTGCGTTAACATGGATAATGATTCCTGGAGTGGGATTTTTCTACAATGGAATGGCCAGGAGTAAAAGCTCCCTAAGTTTGCTTATGCTTTGCCTATGGTCATGTGCCGCTGTGTCTATTCAGGTAAACTCATAAAACATGATTTAATAGTCCAACGTCAAAATTCTCAAGAAATAAAAAATTNCTTATGCTTTGCCTATGGTCATGTGCCGCTGTGTCTATTCAGGTAAACTCATAAAACATGATTTAATAGTCCAACGTCAAAATTCTCAAGAAATAAAAAATTTGCTGATGGTATTATTTTGTCTTCTAGTGGTATTTAATTGGTTTCACACTCTGTCTAAGTGATACGGGGAACTTCATGATTGGAAATGTAGATCATATCTTTTTGAGGAATGTTGATGACATGCCATCATTCTCGAATGAAAAGGTTCCTCAGCTTCTTGTCAGTATCTGGTATTGCTTGTTTGCAGTCATCACTCCGACAATTATGTTAGGCGGGGTTGCAGAACGAACCCGATTTATTCCGACCGTTATTTTCATTGTCGTGTGGTCAACATTAGTTTTTGATTTTCTCACTTACTGGACCTGGAACAGAAATGGTTGGAGTTACAGAATTGGGGGTAATCTGATAAAAAATGATGTTCCCACCTTATTAGTTGTAGTCAATCATATAAATTATAACGGTTTGTTTTTTTTATTTGATATTAGCTCTTGATTTTGGTGGAGGAACTCCTGTCCATATTTCTACAGGTGCTGGTGCGCTAGCTTATGCGTACATGGTTGGAAAGCGAAAGGATGCGACTGAAAAACCGCCGCATAATATGACTCACGTCTATATCGGTTTGTCCGTAAACAATTTTCGTAATAGAAAAGTAGAGGTCAAGTGGGCGTGGCCAGTTTTCCCCTTTTCCCTTTCTCCTAATTTGCATTACACGCAAATCTTTGTTATCAGTCAAAAGTCATTTTTTCAAGCTTCATTGAGAGAGTTGCTTGGGCTAACGGAGAACTGTCAAACCAAGCAAATTAAATCTCTTCTTTTTACTTAGGCACCTGCTTTATTTGGTGTGGGTGGCTAATTGCAAACGCCGGTTCCGGGTTGTTTCCCCACCTCCGTGCCGTAACCGTTATGATAACAACTAACTTGGCGGCGTCTATTGGAGGTAGGTGCAACAAATATGTAAATTAAAATTTAGTTTCGTTTCATATTTTCTTGAAACTATCGGAACTACGCAAAACTACACACATTAGATAAGGATTGAATCTCATATAATGTAAAAGGTATTATCTGAAAAATTGAGTCTCATAAGTTTCGTGATGGTTCCGATACTTTTTGAAACTAACATTTTGAAAAGACCTCGGTAATTTTTTTTTCGAAATTGGAGGAATTACTTGGAGCGTCATTGATTATTACCGCCACGGCAAGTGGAATGCATTGGGATTTTGTGCTGGAGCAGTTTGCGGCCTGGTCAGTATTACACCTGCATCCGGTTAGTTGTAAACGGAGAAAGTGAATTAATAAATTTCATTTGATCAAGAAGTGGGTTATATAAAAAGTTCTTGTAAATTATTTATTATACAGGCTACGTCACACCCGGATCTAGCCTGGTATTCGGATTCGTAGGCGCTGTCGTGTGTAATTTTGCTACGTGTTCTAAGCGCATTCTCCGGGTGGATGATTCATTCGACGTATTTTCGTGTCACGGCATAGGTGAAGAGTTGTTTAATTGGTAACATTTGTTAATCGACCAGATCTAATTAAGGAATAACGATTATTAATACTCAATTAAACAACTCTGCAGGTGGCATCGTGGGAATACATTTTAACTGGAATTTTTGCACAGAAAGCTGTTGCAGCTGTGGATGGGCAAGGTAACTCATTAACCAGTCTAAACTATGAGTTATATAATAAATTAATTTGATTTGGATTAATTAAATAATTACTACAATTGATTTAGTGATCGAAGGGGGCTGGCTTGATGGAAACTGGATTCAGGTTTAAAAAATTCGTTCATTAAGTATTGACATATCACATGTCTAAAAACTCGAATGGGAGTAATTCTGGTTAATTAATTATATAACTAATTAATTTTTGGTTTGAAGGTTCCCATCCAAATTTTGGATAGTGTTTTAGGTATTTAAAAATCATAATTAATTCTTAATTATATTAATTAATATTAATCTGAATTCATAAAATTCAGGATTTGCTTGGGCTTTTGTGATGACGGCACTGATCCTATTTGTCATTAACAAAATTCCTGGACTCCACATTAGGTAAATAAGTTATTAAATTTTTGCACGTTGGAGTTGAATTTAATAATTTAATATATTTTTAAATAGAGCATCACCGGAAGAGGAAGAAGAAGGGCTTGATAAGGCAGAATTGGGATATAATTTATACGAACATATAGAGGAACTGAAAGGTGCTGCGACAATGACTGCAACTATGCCTAGCTTTCTTTCTATTAATCCTTTAAATGAAAACGGAAGTGCAATTGCGAAAAAGAAACAAAGTAAAGAGATAGAAGTTACGGAATATGAGACTAGTGAGCGGTTATAAGAGTTAGTTCTTAGTTGCCCCATAATAATTAGAAATGAATACTTGTTAATATGTAAAAGTAATTTGTCAACCAGTATCTCCCAAGATTAGAACCCAATGGTTTTATTGTTTATAAAAATGTAATATTTGCTGTTTAACGTGCATTTCAGTATACGGTTAACGCTTAATACAATTTACTTATAGCTTCTCATTTCGTTTATGTAATATCACGTTCCGTTATTATATTTCATTTTGATTTATAATGTTTTCGCATCTTAAACTAAATCTTAATAACTATAACATAATTTTTAATTTACAAAATGGTATTAGATTTTCATATTAACTTCAATTATGATTGATTTTAATTAAAGGCGCCATCAACTGTAGCGTACACTGAATTTTCACTAACTCTGTACCGCACTGCTTCATCTTCGTAGTAATTTTTATTTTCCCGATTTCGACTGTGGGATAATGGCTGCGAAGAGGGTTGTGCAGAAGAGGCACAAGTACACGTTCCTGTAAAACCTTTTAGGGCGATGAAAATCACAATGAGCGTGTTTATCACCAATAGTGAGCCCATTATAAGAACTGCTGTTGAAAAGTAAGAATGATTTACATATTCTTCTGAGAAATAGGATTCCTGATCTTTCCTAATTTTCATGGTTTTTCCCCTGCTGTTCCAATCGCTGCTCTTGCTGCTTCAGAAAATTTTCTTGGTCACTCCTCTGCTTTTCCTGTTGCTGCTGCTGCTCTTGTAATAATTTTGCTTGATCTTTTGCATACATTTCTTCAAGTGCCTGTTGAGGTTCCAGCCTCATTTTTCTAGTTTTATTAATAAATCCATCAAGCTTTTCCGTGTCAGCTATTTCAGTCAAATTGAAAAAGCTTAACGTATCCGTGAAACTTTCTACTCCGCCAAATGTTCCCCCACTATGCTTTCCAAGTAAATTACCAGAACTCGATTTTATGAGCATCATAGGAAGCACAGGATGTACAGTAAACTCTTGGTTATGAACACTAGGACCTGCAAATTCGCACAGTGGATCTCCATAAAACTCTTCGGTCGAATTTGGCAAATTAATTTGACAATAACATGGAACAGTGACAAGTTTTGTACCAAATTTTGAGGGCATGGCGTACACTGCTCTCTTACTTTCTCCACGGCTATCCTTACAAAGTATTTGTAGCGGATTGATATCTCCAGTTACGACAAACTTGCTTGAGGATACTTTCACCACTGTAGGTAGGCGAAAGTCATCTTTGCTGTCGCAGAATATGTCGCAATGTGCCCCAATATCTGTTTCATTGCCATCTTCCACTTTCCCAGAAATTATAAAAGTTGCACAAGCGTCATAAGAACTCTCGGGGTTGTTTGAAAATGTTTCACTTGAAATCTTGCACAGCTCACTGGGCTTACATGTTGTAAGATATGCTCTACCCGTATCTTTGTCATGTATGTACAATTTTGACTTTTCAGAAGTGCTACCCTGAGCGATTGCTGAGGCGTCTCTTTTTAAGTTTATCCGACAAACTTGGCCATTATACAGATAGTGAATTGGGGTAAGTTGCACCAACTGAAGATTATATTTCGACTTTGTACTTAAGGCTGGAACCAACACGCGTACCAGCAGTGTGTCTTCAGTTCGAACACAATCCGCCAAGGGAAGGTCATAATAAGTGAGAAACTCTTGTGGAGATGGAGAAATACTTAGTGACGATCCTGCTTGAACTCGATTAAGGCTTTGCGTAAGTTCAGCATGAGAAACTAAAGTAATTGGAATGCGGCCTTGAGCGCATTCATTAGCGGCAGCTATCCACCTATTTTTCTGTTCATAAAAGTTTGCCAATAACATAGACTGTAATGCGACCTTCATTGCATGGAGAAAACCTGACCCAGGGTACCCACCAACATACACATACAGTTGTTTCACTGTGTTATAATCTACTCTTTGGATGAGAGTTTTTATAGTCAAGTTGTACCAATTCAGTGATTCACTGATTTGTGCTATTTCACCAGATGCTCTGGCACATCCTCTCACAATAGTCTCTAAATACAGCTGCAGTTCTTGGTTGGATACCTTGGTAGTAAAAAAGTGCCTTTGGACGGTTTGACAAAATTGAGGCTTCCACAACATTTTTTGGAATTGCGACTTTATTTTTGATATTTCTGTGGCAGATAAATTGGACGTTGAAGGTTTATCCATGATCTCGTTCTGGAAGGCACTTAGTTTCTCGAATATCTTGCCTAGAGGGTTGATAATGCTACACCCATGATTTACACTATGTCCACTTGCAACGCTGTTTCCACTTTCGGTGCTGCATTGACTCGTGTAATTTTCTAAAACAAAGTCAGACAAAGCCCAAATTTTGTATTGGAGTATGAGCGGAATGACCTTCTCATAAAATATAGGCTGAGAGCTGCTCGTTTTCAATGTAAGCTTCCTTTGTCACCAACCCTATGTCTGGAAGAGAATGAAATGTTCCAGGGGAAAGCCGAGACGGATCTGAACTAGCAAAGGTAGTCTTGCTAATTTGAAGTAAAACAACGATTACTCCAGCTCGAAACAAAACAGCCAGAGCCATTTTGCTTGCATTTATTTTAAAATAAAATCACAGCTTCGGAAATTTGTAACTCCAGATTTCGATTATGAAAGGCACACTGTCCAAGCCAGACTGGGCGTACATGCCACATAGACGCTAAATAAATTCGTTAAATCAAAGTTTACAATTGCTATCTCGTCATCGTCACGTAGCGTAGACCCTCAGGAATTCCTATTGCTGGCTGAAACAAGGCATGTAAATGTAACTTCCTCCAGGATACCAGATAAACCGACAATTTTTGTCTTCATGATCATGACTCATGACATTTTAGCTTTCAACTTATACTTTTCACGTGAAATGCTAGTGGAATAATAAATTTTTATCACTACTAAACTATGTAGTATCCAGTGATTCACGCATGCAATGACAGCAAAAAATATTTCTTAAATTACATATCAGCCTTCAGCGCTTAGATTGGCAGAAAGCCGAAAACAGCCTTCTGCATAAAATATCTGCTATATTGGTATGTTTCATGATATACTGTACATTTCTTCACATCCTTCATGACATCCGAAATACAGCATTAAGATAAGAAATAATCACCACCATGCAAAATTAGCACATATACACATTTATTAATGAAATCATCAAAATTCCAGTTAAAATGGAAAGCACAGCAAGTTACACGATGACTAAAAATCAAGCTATAATGCAGTATCATATTTTAATGGAAATGAAACAAAAGTGGCCTGCTTAATTTAGGTACATTAGGTATAACTGAAATAAATACAAGTCCCAAACTATAAGTGGTAGTTTAAAATTTCTATCACAATCAAATTATCCCAACGAAGCTGTATCCGGCTCAACCCTGTACAATATTCTATCATCCTTACTATAGCTGATTCTTTGCTGCCTCTGGAACATCACAATAATATACACTTGCAGTGCCAAAATTACTATAACCGAGAAAACAAATACACACCAAAAGAACCCTCCAACACCTCCCCCTCCTCTCTCATGCTCATCAAGACTTTCCCCACTTTGAAGTTTTTCTGCATAAAAGTCCATTCCTCGGAAAGAGTTCTTCGCCCTTTCCCTTCTGAGTTCCGACGAGCGAATATAACTTTCAATTCTTTCCGTGTCTATGATCTCCGTAAGATTTAAAAGTTGGCCGTCTGCTAAACTATCGTA
>JAHZND010005057.1:0-20357 GCA_027744115.1 Acrocyrtus sp. NNG-2020 | reverse complement strand
AACCGTATGGAAGAAATGACTTTTCACAGAGTGCAAGAGATCATAGCGAGACGGAAGGAGAGCTACGAGCTGTCTAGGCACACTATGCGCATATTACTTTTTTTTCTGCAAAATCTACAACTGTGCTTATGTTTGTCTGAGAGAACTCGAGAAAAAAAATTTTTTTTGTGTCTTTCACATGACAAATGAATGTCCACATTACTCTGCTTCCATTCCTGAATTTGTCCAAAAATGGCTTACCCTTCTAGAAGAGTATGCTCAACTTTCGTTGAATTTTTCAGCTCTGAGAAGGGAAAAGTGACTAGTTTTTTTTTGTGTGCGCTACTTACATTACCGCGATTACCAACCAGTTTCTACTGCTTCTGTCACTGCTGGAGCTACTCCTGCAGAAACCACAAAACTCGTGCATGTTTGTTTACGACGCCAGGCCAGGTTGTTCATACCAGCTCTGTTCTACCTTTTTTGCAAATTTACTACCTGAAAAGCCCTGTCATGCTATAGTGGCAGTGGCGGTGTGGTCTTCTACTCCCATATTATCCTGGTCATTCATCCAGCATTACTGTTATTCTTCTCAGAATCCGTTTGGAAAGTTGAGGTAGAAAGTACTTACAGAGAGAAAGAGGAGAATGATGAAATATATATTTCACTCAGCCCCTAGTCCACTATTACAGCCAGAGCCAACCACTTTTTCCCATACCAGCATTCCACCGAAAAATTTTGCAAGTTTCATTCAGTTAAAACCTCGTTTTGCCTAGGCAAAATATCCATTTCGGCTTTGCTCCGCTAATAATACACATAGGCATTCATCCACCTTCCAACGTTCATTCATTTTATCGCTATCATCATCATCATAGGCGCTTTCCGTAAGTAGAGCACCGTCATCATCATCATCATCACCGCACACCTCAGGAGTGAGTAGGCTAAGATGGGAAAAGGGAGGGAGAAGGATGAGTAACGATTGAGCAAATGAGATAGGAGACGGCATAAAGGTGTGCTGCTGGTGCCTTAGCTAAAGTTGTCCCTTCTGTTCATCTGAAGACTGCGACAGCTCTCCAAGATAAAGTAGAGCTTGTATAGGAGGATGTTGAAATACTCCTTTTCTTTCTCTGTCTCATTCTCCGGCATTCTCTGTGAAAAAAAGAATTTAATGTTCTGCAGCCAACGTGCTTTTCCGTGTGGCAGGCAAAAGAAATATTAATAGGAGAGTCTTATCCGTCATCATCCTGATCGTCCTGTTGTGTGCGGTGTGTGACTGCTGCTTGGAGAGAATGAGAGCTCACCTTTCTCCTTCACATGCCAGAAAATTATCCAACTAAGACGGGACAGGAAGGAAAGGAGGAGGAGAAGCCTACGTGCAGGCATCCTCCATTTCTTGGAGTTTTTCAGCTCCCAGGGAGGGAAAAAGGACATGTGAGAGAGCACAATGTCCCTTCTTGCCTTCCCTTGTTTGTTCTATAATCCTGCTTTTGGCAACAGAAAAAAAACAGGAGATGAGATGGAATGTGACTTGCAAGACGGAACTAAGGAGAGAAAAACAGGCGCTCTCTCTCACTCTCCACTTCTGCTAATTCGCATGAAGACAGGAGTGAGCAGCGGCAACGTACACAGCGGTGAGGCTGCTGTCATTAGAAAAAAAAGTCAGGGGAGAATTAAAGTGAAGGGAGGGAGAGAGTGTGTGCAGGCATGCCAGTAGCAGCCGGTTTGCAAAAAATATAAGAAACCTCTTCTCCCTTTTCCTCTTTTTCTCGGAAGGAATGAACAGCTCCCATTTTCATTTTCTTTTTTAGAGGAAGCACAAGGGTATGCACGGACAGAGAAATTTCTGGCCGCCAACGAAGTGGAATATTGCTTCCTGGCAACATACTGAGCGGTCCGCGTCTCTAGTGGGAAAAAAAAGCTTTCCACCACCATAGTACCAAGGAGGAAGAGGGCATAACGCTCACCAAGCGAAATTAGAATATAACAGGTGCACGGGAAGTACGTACATAAATAGAGTACTGAGATGTTTCCACACACATGTGGCTCAGATAGGAATTTTTCCTTATCGGCTCATCTTGTCACGTTCAAAACTATGTGGATGATGATGGATCAATCTGATGACTTATCTTGAACACTTGGATAATTTGTCAGTTAGGTAGTAGTCTTCATGACGTCTTTCGTCCTCTCTCTCTCTCAATCTCTCGCTCACTCTCCTTTTTCTTCCGTAACGCTGCTCTTCCTTTTTCTCCAGGTTTTTGAGCTGTTTTTATTACTGAGGAGAAAGGGGTAGGAGAGGAGAAAATTCCTCTAATTTTCTTTTTCTCTCGTTGCCTCTCCTTCTCTTGAGTAACTTTGCACTAAAGGGAATGAGTAAAAATGTAATCCTTCCGCTGCTGACTTTAGCTTACCTAATTCTTTTCCTGACAGAGCAAGCTGCAGAAAGGTATTGTGAAGGGAGTGGGAGGATAAAAAAAGACTTCTGAAAGTCTGCGAATGGAGCATATTGTAAGGAAAAGAAAGAAAAATGCTACACACTGAGGATATTACATGGCATATGCAATGCAGCTTCCAAGAGTGTATCGTTGTTTAATTTCGAGAAACTTTTTTTTTCGTTGGAATTTAGTTGAGTAATCTTGGCTGAGGAGAGAAAAAAAGAAGAAGAATGGATAGCTACAAATACTATATACGCTCTCCCCAATTATTTCTCCCTGAGTTTTTCGTACGGCTAGATTTCCATAAGGAATTCGCTTGTCCAGAAGGAGTATTGTGGGGCTAACTAACTGGAAAATAGTTTAACTACGGAGTGGGACGAGTTAAGACAATTTATAAGTAGTTACGGAAAAATTAAAGAATAAATCGGTTCACTCATCCATTCTACCCTGATGTTGATTTTAGGGTGAAAGTTGTGAAAAAAGGGAAAATTGTGGATTCGTTACTGGAGCCAAAAAACGAGCTAGAAACCTTCTCGTTAGCACACTCTAACTGATCTGCTGTGCTTATTACTTTTCAGGAAGATTATAAATGTAAGACTATATCCCAAGATAAACAAGTCACGTCTTGCAAAATCCTTTTTTTTCTCTTTTTCTTTCTGCATTACACTTCACTAATACTAACAAGCAGTGTTTTGCACAAAGCCAATTGAGTTCAAGGTGCAATAATTTTGAAGCGCTTTCACAAAACTCCAAAGCGAAGCCAAGTTAAACCAAGTCCCGTAAAATGTCATACGAAAAAAAAGTTATTTCTTGTACTATCCATCATGAATCCTAAAAGACAGTGCTCAACCTCTTTTCCCAGGGCGTCCATGAAAGGATAAAGGAGCAGCAGAAGACAAAAGCTATAATTTTCATTTAATAGGTATCGGAGAGAAAAAGCATACGACATTTTCAAGCTTGCCTAATAATAATGAATTGGAGTTTCCTTCCAGGCTGCTCTTCTATTCACAATGAGTTGCGGCTCTAGCCCTACTTTATGCTATCATTATATCAGCAGTCAGTCATCTCGAAGTCAAGGCTTGCAAAAAGTTCTCGGTGGAGTTAAGAAAGGCCATTTAATGTAAAATAAACGTTTACCGTTTCATTTCATAAGATACCTACGTGGATGATACGGGAAGCAACAAAAGGGACTATACCCGTCACAAAAGTTATGCCGCCAACTTTTTTTTCCTCTTCTCTCGCTCAGTCATTCCCTGCAAAAAATATAAGGGAGGTTGACTGTTGACTAGATTTTCTTCTTCTTTTCTTCCTTGATAGGACAATAAAAGCCTGTAGGCTTACAGCTCGCTCACTTTTTCACTGCATCTTTTTTTTCTATAGCGACTTGACGCTCGACCGCTTATTTATATTGTATTGTGTGAGTGTGTGTTCAGCGCTGTGCATTTTCGCTCGTTTCCATTCTTCCACTTTCACCGTCGTCGCCAGCGCCGTTAACTTAAAAGTTGTATAAATATGTATGGCAAGCGCCACTACCACCACCACACACACCATCACCAGCTTCTACTTTTAGTTTCCCGTTTTTCTCCTTCTTTTATGGTCATGGATCGTTGAGTGAATGAATGATGTCCTAAATTGTTCTTCTGTAACGAACTTTTTGACTCTGACAATGAAGATGGAAGAGCTGGCTTCTCTCTAAAAAAAGGGAGGGTAGAAGGAAGGAGAGAGAACAGAACAACCACTCGCTATTTTTTTTGTGCAGCCCTATGAGAGCTATAGATGGCTTGGCTAAGATATCGGAATATGCTGCTACTCAAGAGGAGTGAGATAGTCCGATGGAGTGAGCTGATGCATGATGACAATGACTCTTTCTGGGAAGTTGTATGCACCCCCTTTCCTTAACAAATCAAGCACTTTTTCATTACCCAGAAGGAGCATTATTTTTGGCTGGCAAAGTTTTTTTTTCTTTCGCTAAAACGGATGGAAGATGGATATATGCATATATGTGAAAAAATATTTTCCCAGATCCCTTTCAACTTGAAAAAAATGGCAAAAGTGTAGCCAGTTTTGATTACTGATAGCTCCCCTTTTGTTGTAGTCATCGAGGTTTTTCTTTTTTTATGGGGATAGCGGGTGTGTGGGCTGGTCCCTCTTAAGAACGGAGGACTGAGCGAGAGGAAATGAGAGGCGGAAGGGGATGGCGATGCTTATGCTATTACTATTATGGCAAGACTGACTGAGTGACTGCTCGCTCGAAAAAAAATATATATTCTTTTATACAGTAAAGAAGGAAAAGATCAATGAAAGCGGAATACCAGTTTTCTCCGGGTGGCAGAAGAAGAGAAAGGCTGATTTTTGAAAGAGATTAGTCGTAAAAGAAAATGGAGGCTCTGAGTTTGCAAAAAAACCAGAAGTAGAGTGACTGCCTATTTAACATAAGAGACGGAGAAACTTGAGGAATATTTCAATAGAGATTAAGAAAAGGCAGGCAGTAGTTAAGTTTTTTGGAGAGGGGGAAAGAGGAGAAAAAAAATGATTGCGGTTTTCTTTTCATTGCTAGAAGGCTGTATGAAAGTTGGACAACACCGGCGGCAAACTCAAGATAAGGCAGGCTTTCAGGCTGAATCCGAATAATTTTCCTATTTTCTTCGGCTCGTCTTTAAGTTTTAGTTGGAGATTATTTATACACAGCCCATTTTCCCAGAGTCAACCGGGAGTCGCTTGTTGTACACTGTAGTCATTCCGTTCATGTGCTAGTTTGTAATAAAATTGCTGGAGACGCAGGTGCCATAAAACTTTTTTTTTCTACCAAGTTTTAATATTATGCTTTCTTATCCCTATCCCTAGGAAAAAAGAATTATTTATTTTACCACTTGACTAATTCTCACCACCGCCACTGTTTGCTACTACACGAACCCTCTTTTTAGAACGGAAGCTTAAAAAATATTTTTTAAAAACATTTTATCGGCAGCAAAATTTTCTCTCTGCTAAAAATGAGCGTACAGCAGCACACAGCAATAAAATTTGCATTTTGCCTTACCACGAAAAATTTTCAAAAGGGAAGAAAGGGTTCACTAAAAATAACTTGAACCGCTGTCAATTTTTTTTTCAAAGAGAGTATTCCGCCGGCACCATCATAAAAAGCCAGTGAAGAGGGAACGTCTGAGGAGCGGAGTTGTACGCGAAGAACACGAAATTCCCATTGTCCAACTTCCCCGTTATTACAAGCTCTCCCCATCCCATTTCGCCATGTACTTAGCAGTATACGTCCGAATTTAATTGTGCATTCACTATTTTAATGCGGGACATTTTTATTATTGCATTTGCTCCCGTTATAGAAGAAGAAAAACGTATGTTAATAAAAGCCGTAAATTGTTCTTTTTGCTAGAATCCTCAGAGCAATAAATCCTGTTGGACGTACATTTAATGACTTTCTCACTAGCCAGTCTAATGCGCTAGTCAACTCATAAATGCTCTTTGTAATGATGCTGACGATGACGACGACAATGATTATTCTTGTATGGTAATTGTAACTGTTTCCCTTTTTAGTTCCCCCCGAGAAAGTAGTGTCCGCTCCACATTATTATATTCGCCCTTTTCCTTGCGGCCAGGGCACGTTATGGGTTGTAGGCCGTAATAATTCTCTCATTTGTCGTTAGTCGTTAGCCACAGCCACGGCAATTAACTTTCCTGAATTACTTTATTATGATGAAAAATAACGACGACGGTGATGACATGATTTAGCTTCTGGTCCACTCCTCTAGCTGCAAAATAGGAGTATCGATGAGAGCAGCTCGAGCGTAGTGTTATATTTTCACAAGGACACAGTTTACCCTTCACGAGAAAAAATTTCAATAAAAAGACACTTTATCCTTGAAAATGGCTTTAGTAGATCACCCTTTATGTCAAGCTCTTTTTTTATCCTTCTTCGGCACACGGTGCCCTTATAGCAACACTCCATTAAATCTGTATTGGGAAATACCTAATTGAAATAAAATTATACTGCTGATGAGCGAGATTTCTTTTTCCAAGCAGAAAAGGCGCATTTGCGGCAGCATATTTTTTAGAAGGGCTAATTCATCGATCTCTGTCATGAGCGTATAGTCGCGTGGGTGTTAGATTGGAAAAGTGCTGATAAAGAAAAGTTTTTTTGTTTCAAAACCGATTTTTTTTTTCAGAAAAAAAATAATAAAAGCGGGATATACATCTTATATGCCTTCT
Source organism: Acrocyrtus sp. NNG-2020 (assembly GCA_027744115.1). Classification (NCBI taxonomy): domain Eukaryota; kingdom Metazoa; phylum Arthropoda; class Collembola; order Entomobryomorpha; family Entomobryidae; genus Acrocyrtus; species Acrocyrtus sp. NNG-2020. The sequence goes on along the minus strand of JAHZND010005057.1, from coordinate 13,728 downwards.
GCAGTTGTTTTTTAGGCTGCTGCGATCTCTTGTGATAGTGGAAACTTAACTTGTAGAATCTTATCTTCTTTCCCTATTTTCCCTCTCAGCATATTTATTACACTTTTCGTCCTTTTGTTTTGCGGTTGCTGCGACATGCAACTGTGACGGAAGTCGGGAAGTTTTGTGCTTTCTTCGTGCATGTGGAAAAGACTTAGTAGACAGTGTGGAAAGGAGGGAGAGCAAAGTTATGCTGTAACGGGTTTTTTAAATATTCAACTTTTTCCATAAGAAGCTCCAAGAATGGTAACGGAGAGGGGAGTATTATAACAGTGCTGAGAGAAACGGGGAAAACAGTGAAAGGAAAGAGAAAAGTCGGTGTAAATATTTTATGAGATTTTCTATTCCATCGCAATCAGACACACGTGCAGGAGTAGACTACAGGTTTTGGGAAAATCTGCCAAGAAGACAGAAGGAGAGGTAATCCAGTCGGCAGCCGGAATGGTTTTGTAATGTGCACAGCCATCCTATCCATACTTCATTTCTTTTAAACTGCCATGTTCCCATTATAAAGATGTAAAAATTGTACAAAAAGGAGTTCCGGAATGTGAAGTCAGTGGATGATTATGGTAAAAATAGAGAAAATGAACTTGTATCTGACTTAAGCCTTCTCACGCGCTCCGGAATAAGTTAGAAGAACGGAACACAACACTGTTTACTCTCTTTCTCTTGAAACAAGTTAATTATTCATGCTTTGTGAGGCTTACACAGCAAAAATATATTGTTATGGAAGAGAGAAGAGTGTAAACTTGGGAGCTACTTGCTACATATATTTCCTCTTTCCAGTCTCTAAATTGCGTATATAATCATGTTTGCCAACAAATAGTCAGTTTTTTTCCTCACGTCATTGACAGTTTACTTTTACTTTTTATGCTTCCAGCGGATATAAGCCGAGGATGGCTTTTATCTAACTTATTCTGCTAGAGGAAGCACCACTTTTTACTGTTATTTGCTAGAACAAAACAACCTCTCGACTGGTGCCAGCAGCTAACATTTGGCAGTCCTAGTTTTTTCACAGTGGAGGAGTACAGCATGTCTTAATTAAGTTTTCGCTATTACTTACTGTACTCTCCAACAGAGATAGGATGCTGCTAGCTGCTCCCTTGAATATCGATGATGGGCTAATGCACAGTCAAAATTGCTTTCAAATGGGGCCCATTTGCGTAGGAATAAAATGGAAGGAACATTGCAAAATGGAGCAGGAGCTGAGTCACTACATATACCAAAAAAAAATGTAATTTCATTTTCAAAAAAAAATATCTTCCAGCAAAAAGCACAAATATAGAAACTTTTTGGATTTTTAGGTAGACTGATTTGTCGAATTTAAATTTCAAATGGCTCCAATTCGACCCTATTGTCGACGTCGTCAGCATAAGCTGACAACAAGCAGTATTCACAATCACTACAGCTTGCTCATCCTACGTCCTACACAATAGTACAAAACATAAAAAACGACATTAGGAAAACTCTACCTCAGCCTCAAACCAAAACCAATCAACCGCCATGCGAATCCAGTAAAGGTTTCATAACTTTTTTTCCGTATCCAATTTGCCCCTTTTAATGTATTCATGTAGCCTTGCAAAAAATATATTTGAATTTGGAATCATTCCGTTGACTCAAATTACGTTAATTTTCAGCTGGTATCTAGCAACATTGCATTTTTTGGAGGATATTTCTCCACCACCAGCTTTTTGCCACTTTTCCCCTCTGTAAAAAAAACTGCTGTACACACTTTTTCTCACCCAGCATTACTCTAAGCCTTTATGTGCAATTACACGTTTATTCCCTCTATTAAATTTCAAATTGGTTTCTTGCATGCAATCGCAATTCCCAAAGGTTATTGCGCTACCGCTCTATATATTACTCCGCTACTAGCTTTGGTTCTGGCTACTTTATGCAATCCCCACAGAGGTGGATTCCTGATACGCTCCCATTAAAAAAGGAAACTTTATCCGGTTTGCCCCAGCTCACAACGGAATGCACAAAACCATTAAAAGAACAATTTGATTCAACCACAACTTCCCGGACCAGTTTAATAACTAATCAAACCTCCTATAAAGTATTCATGTGTAATTCAGAAAAAAAATATGCTTCTCTACTGCTCTCCTCCGGGTGCAACTGCACTAACAATGGTTTGCCAATGAAGTCAAAGGAAATTTCTATATTTTCCCTTTTTTTCCTCCCTCTTTGCCTTTTTTTCTTCCTCACTGTTGCTCACTTTGACAGTTGACATTACATCCTCTCACCGCCTGCTGCTGTGCTCAGCCGCTCAGTTAACTGTAAATGCTGAAATTATCCTATCGATTCCTCTCCCGCTTTTGTTCCAGCACGCTTTGTTCTTTGCACAGCGTGACACGTATCGGTTGCGTATTTTCTCATCACGCTGTAGCCGAAACTGAGCGTAGAGAAAATTTCGTACCGGTGAGCTCAACTCAATCTACGGGAAGTCAATCACGTAGCGGCAACATAATTAATATCAATGTGCCCTCGCTAGATTTATGGGACATTTTTTTGGCTGCAAGCTGTAAGGAAGCTAAAAAGTGAATATCATTAAAGCTGCACTCCGCCGTTTCTATAATACCGATATTATTTCCACTGCGTAGCCAACTGCCAACTCAATTACAATTCTGTCAGTATGAACTCCGCCATCGCTGCAGCTCTAGCCCCATTTGATATTATGCAGTACTAGTAATATAAAAATTTGTTAGAGGCTTAATAGAAAAAAAGTCGTTAAATAATATGTGACAGTATAAACTTTTTTTTACACTCCACCTCTTCTCCCTCCACAATGCACCACATCCACATTTTTATATTCGTAAGGAGAGGCGAAGAAAGGCGGCAATAAAAAAAGTCAAGCTCCAGTGCCCGTAATTGTGTGCCAGTCGAGCACATATTTGAACTGGGCCCGTATTTCATTTCTACTCAAGGTACTCTACAAATCGCAATTTGCCACGAACGAAAAGTTAGCAAGGTGAAATATGTAGTACGTAGGCAAACTTACCATCTACCTATATGCATGGAAAACTTCAATGACTCTGTTCATCAATCACATAGTGCGGAAAGTAGATCCCTCAAGCAAACGAACGTTTACATTAAACTCAACTTTTTTTTTGAACAATCCGCTCCGTTTATGAATATGAAAATGTCAGTCACGTTCTCAAGCACAATTCATTCCATTTTCGGCCGACTGTGCCACTACCAATCGTTTTTAAATGGATTGAGTCAGTAGAAATAGAGTGCGGTGGAAGTGAGTAAATCATGATTTACTTCAATCGGCAATTGCCGCGCTAAACAGAAATGGGAGCTAAACGGGCACATTCAAACTAAACTTTAAGCCTGCTAGTAAGCTGTGGCTAAATCATTTTTATGGGCTTGTACAAGCAATCGATAGAAATTGGAGAATTCCCTAACGCTCTTCCGCTACCTACTCTACTGGCACTATAGCCTGGATCCATTATGATCATTTCAGAAATGAAAATTGCTTTTCCTAGGTTTTTCCTTGTGTGACTCAGTTTCCTTTTTCCTTTGTGTTCATTTCATTTCCCAGTACTTAATAAGAATAGCATGTCCCTGTAAACCAGCCATAAAAAACTGGAAAATAAAAGAAATCCGAAAGTACAAATAAAAATAAAAACCTTCCATTTCGGGAATGGCTCCAACATATCTTTTTTTTCTATTTTCTAAGCACTTGCATTCAGCCTCCTTTCTGCAGACGTGTACAACCGGCGTCTGCAACTGATGCTTATACGGCTTAAAAATAAACCCATTTATTGCGCTCTGACATGGAGGTTACGCGACCGAGCTGCTCGCTGCTCTTCCCTCACCAAACCAGTTTTCCTTTTTTTCTCATGGACGTTTCTCGCAAACTCCAGTTTACAGTTTATTCCGCTCAATCCATCCATTTCCGACTCCCGTCACGAGTATTTTATTGATGACAAATTATATACCTACGCAATTTATTCATTTTACTAGGTGACAAACGTGACAGCAGAACAGGGCTTTAACATCTTCAGAAATCAAATGCTGAGCGTGTTGCATTCCCAACTGGAGAACTGGAGAACGACAGGGACCAAAATCACTGGCTCTTTTACTGCCTCCGCTTTCACCATTAGCTCGACGTGAGCATGACCGTGAATCATTATTGCCTTATTTTTATCCCTGTCCCTTTTCCTCTCTGTTTGCTAGTCCCATTTCTCACTCTGGGATGCAGCCGCATAGTACCTCTCCTCCGCAACATGCACTATCGATTTATTTATTTATTTTTCCTTTGATTTCCTCCCGTGAGCACGCCTGTTTTTTGGATTTGTATAAATAAATATGTTATGAGGAAAGCGGAAGAAACAAAAAGTGCCCACATTAAATCGATTTTTTTTTCTTCCATTTTCACTTTCAACCATTTATCGTCCCAGAATGAGACCCTTTTTTTCGGCGTGGAGGGAAAAACTGGGAGAAAAATCTGTTGAATTTGAAATTCGTGTTGGGCGTTCTTCGAATCCAATTCCAGCATCACACCTTACTTACTTCCAGTCTCCTGTACACTGTCATATACCACCTAGGAGGAGAATAACAATATGGGAAAAGTTTTCCTTTTGTGATATAGTGGCAAAGGCTAACAAGATTTTTGCATCAGCGAGAAAGAGAGGGAATAAGGGCCGTAAGAGGAAAAGAAGAGTGAGCACGCAGCAGGAGCTGTCATGAGACTGGACTCAAGTCTTTCTCACGGCCAGAGGAAATAACTATTGCGCACACCTTCTGTGTTAAAGACATATATCAGGTCAGGAGAAAAAAAGGGAAAACTGAGAAAAAACCACAGGAGCAGAGAAAAGAATAATTCTTAAGTAAAATATAATGATGGTTTATATAGTGGCTGACAGGGAATTCGTTAAAAAAATAAACTTTGCTGGTCATGGCTGAACACAGTAAAAAAAGTGAAAGTAGTGGACAATGCACTATTGTATGTACCCATTTCACATATTATTTCCCAGAAAAAAAAATTTTTTTTCAACCTTTTCTTCTCATCCAAGACAATGAAATGGTAAGCTGACAGGTTCTCCTCATTTTTCAAGCTCAACAAGGCTAACCAAGAAAAAAAAAGTTCAAAGGAGCAAAACCAAAACGCGAAAAACGGTGGACCTTCAGGCTTTCCCTGTGCGGGGAAAAGGCCTTAATTTTTTTTTCTTCTTAAGCTAAACTGACATATCTTCAACTTTATGTGGAGAGTGTGGAGGGGAGAAAGTAGTAGCTGGGTAGTAGTAGTGGCAGTGAGCAGCGGAGACGAGAGAAAATCCATTCAACATTTTCTCCTATCTTCCTACGCCACCACTACTACCACCACCACCAATACCGGTCTCATCATTATCCCTTGTAGTGCACGACCAGTGCTAGTACCACTGTCCAGTAGTCACTCTCACCACCACCAAGTACATACACATCCCTTCAAATAGAAATTTTTTTTCTGTTAAAACGCTTACGCTCGCTGCTATCTTCGCGTGAGCTACTTGTAGATGAATGAGCCTTCCTGTGTGCACAGGAAAAGAAACTAAGTTCATTGTATGTTTTTTTTTCTTGAAGAAACTGTTAGACACGCTTGAGCCACTCTAAGTTTCCCATTTTCTTATATATAACGTATATGTTGTCCTTCATTGTTCACGAGTTTAGGAAACAGGATCGAGTTTCGCTTTTTTTAGTAATGGTGTAAGGGCAACGGGATTGAGAGCGTGGTTGTGTGGTGCTTGCTCCCGTCTGATATTATTGGTGAGCTTTTTTTCTTCCTTTTCTTTCGCTCTACCGGACGAAATGTCCCTGTGTGAAAGTGACCAGTGAGTAGACTTCTAGCCTGGGCTTGCTTCCTCAAGTGGCTCGTGAATGCTGAGTTGACTGGGGTATATATAAGACTAGTGTTTGGATAGAGGTGGCATATTGAATTTTAGCGGAATTATTGACTAGGGAAAAATAAATATGGGGGAAGCTATATGTACATACGTGGAGGCGGATTGGGAGGAGTCATACGAGAAATAAGAGGATATATATAAGTTGGAAAAAAAATTCTGGAAAAAAAATCCGCTTTTCCATCTCAAAAACTGAAGTAATGATAATAATATAGTGGGAAAGTTTTAAAAGGTTAGGTATGCCCCGTATATGAAAATTGGAAAAGAATAGGGAAGTGAGTATAAAAATGTACATTAAAAATTGTACATTTGCCAAATCATTAGGTCTCCAAAAAAATGAAGAGGGAAAGAGTGTGTGTGGAGCTGACTAGCCCAATTTTTGAGAGAAAAGAAAATTCCATGGACCAAGAAAATTAAATGTAATTATTTTGCGTGACCTCCCCCTCCTGTCTTGTATATTTTACGGGTAGGAGTATCATTTCCTATGGAAGAGGGAATAAAATCATTTCCTTGCTGAGCAAATTTCTTGATTGGCCTCAGTTAAATGCATTATTCTACCAGCAGCCATTTTTTTCTATATAACGTTTGCAATTTTAAGTCTATAGAAATAGTAGAGCTGGCCGTTTACTTGAGTTACTATTGGGAATTAAATGTTCTTGTTTCCTTGTCTTCTCTCCTCAAGCTATTCAAAGGAAAATTGTGTCATGAGTCATGAGACTCTAAAAAAAAGTAGCGTTTGGCCTTTGATCAGGGGAGAAAGTGGAAGAGAGAGGAGAAAAAAAGTTGGAGATGAATTTTCTTGGATGGAGAATCGAAAGCAGGAGAACAATGAAAAAGAGTGACAAGGGACAAGAAAAAGTGAGACAGATAGTTTTCCTATAACGAACAAGTTCTCTTTTTTTAAATTGCTAGTAATTCACGTGCTTCCACACATTTTGTGAATTCTCCGACTGCCCTCCTCAGCAGAGTTTGGAAGGACATTCCACAATTCTAATGAACAAAAGTAGAGGCAAAAGGCATTCCCGTATTGACTTATTTCTCTTGGATTGGACTACGGAACGGACTTTAGGTCTATGGAAGGTGGCTGATTTTCTGGATTCCGTTGCCAACCGGATGTTTGGAGCCACATGACATTACTTTTCATCCTCTACAGATACCACCAAAAGTGGAGATAGGGAACTAGAGAGCGAGAAGAATAACCGCAATAATGTGAAATTTGTGCGAGCCAATTTATCCCGACCAGTTCACAAATTCCGGTGGCATGTATAAACAGATCACTTCGGACAAACGACGATGTCTCTCCAAAGAGCGGGCGGTAGGAGAGCAGCAAAAAGGAACTAAAGTTATTTCACTAGCTTAGCCGTTCATCCTAAATACTTTTCAGTGGACAGGACAACACAGTCGAATATATATTTTTTTTAGAGGAAACAGGAAAAAGGAGAAAACTGTTTCCATCTAAATTGTGTCTGCCGCACCAACATCCATGCCATTTGATTGCCACCACCTTATTATCTTTGTTAGCGGTGCGTCAGTACAAAAGACGATCTTTTTTTCTGTCTCGTTTCAACCAACCGCCGTAGGTATAGTAGGACAATGATGTGGCATGGTAAAGTCTCTGAAGATGTATATGACTAGGTACTTATTTATTTTCCTCTAGTAAAAAAATATGCGAAGGAGTGAGTGGCCACGGTCCTCAAAGCTATTAGGTCTTCCTCATGCGGCGGAACAACCCATATTTCACGGAGGAAAAGTGGAAAGACAAGGGAGTAAAAATCGGAGGAGTAGCGGTGGCCCAATCCTTTCCCTTCCCTATATGAAATCAATATGGAGAGGGAGAGAAGAGGGCAGAAAAAGAGCAGTGGACGGGGTAGGAAAAAGTTGCTAATGGAAATATATTTTAGCGTTCCTGTTCCTATCAACTTCCTACATATTGTCCTGCCAATCTTGATGAGATCTGTGAGACCGTTAAGGATTTATTGCAGCGCTTGCTGCTCTCTCCCCCCGTATTCGCGGCATTAGTCAAACAAGAGCCATTATAACTGTTTTCAGGAAGAGGATTGTTGATGTTGTTTTTGTTGTTGTGTGGGCTGTAAATCAGAGAAAATAAAAGACGGGAAGTGCAAGCAAGATGAAAAGAGGAGGGAGGAGGGGAGAGCGAGATGCAAGAGCGGGAAAGAATAGGTTTCACACTCTTTCCACGCCACTCAAGGTAAATAAGCCATTGTGGAGTTTTGGAGCGTGGAAATGATATTAACGATTTTGCATCACTTTTACATTAACAGCTCTCAACACAAATACCGACGAAATTGGAAATTCCGTGCACTCTAATGTGGTTTATTGGAAAGAAGGGAAAAACTAATAATAGTCTGCATGAGCACATAAGTATGCACTCGCAGCCGAAATTAAAGAGAAATGCGTTCTGGGATGGAACGTTGCAGCCTGCAGGTTGGCGAGGCTGTTGGTGAAGAATTTCATCCTGCATCTTACCTGAGAGGGAAAGAGCAGGTTGCCAATAAATTCCTAATGAGAAATGTAACAGGTTCTGTCAAATGGAGCATTGATGCGTACACCACCTAACCTTTATGCATTCAATTTAAACTTTCTAGTTTAAAATTGGCGCTTTGGAAAATTGTCCCAAATTCTATGATTTTCAATTATAGCGCAGACAGTACAGTTTAGCCTTTGAAGGAACATTTTATTTGCCTGTTTTCTGCAAATGTGATGGGACGGCCATCTTCATTCCGTGACAGGGAAAGAATTACAAGTACAAGCAAATATGATTATTTTAAAGAGTTTTCGTAGCTTTTTGCAGCACATTTAGGTATTATGTAGTAATTGTTGGAAATAGCAGTTTGCGCTAAGCAGCCAAATGTCTAGGCACTGCTAGTAGGCAGTTACAACAGTGAAATTAATTTTTCAATAAAAAAGAATTACAGGAGTGGACTCATTGATAAAACAGCAAGTGACTTGTGTACACTTCACACGCATTCTTTCTTTAGTGTGGCGTTGGAGGAGAAAGTGTTTCTCGTGCCAAGAAATTAGGAGTCCATTTCAAATTCCAAAAGAGCTCATATAAAATCCTTAGCTGTCTGGCTGTTCTTCTTCCCCTACTCATGCAGTAATTGTTCTATTGGCATTGGAAGTTCCTGGCACATGCAAGAATGCAGTTAGAGAGGAGCAGCACTTCTTGAACGCACGGCAGAATGCATTCCTTCCCTGGACTACTCTCCACTCTGCAATAACCGCTTTCTTCATCCTCCATTTCACCGATTTCTCCAAGGAATGATTCCATCACAATGATCATATCATTTTCTGGCTGGAGGAGGCCTGCCTGCCTGGGAGCAAAAGCGCTATGCCGAATTCCTTTCTAACTTTTCAAGTGATCCAAATTACTTTATTTATCGGGTTTCCTCCCTGACAAAGATTTTTTTGTCTCTTTCTTTCCCCTCCAAGAAAATTGATCCTTTTCGATTTTCTATGTGCCATGAAGCACGCAATCGGTAGGCATGGGACATGAGAGTGACATTACTATTGCATTCATTCCATACATTGTACATGTCCATATGGATTCAATCTATTTCGTGCAGACAGCATTCGTGGTCAAGCATGTTGGAAAACCCAATAAAAGTGGGAGCAGGAAAAAAAACTTTCATCAAACTATTTGCCATCTGCTTGAATTAATGCAGTGAATTCAGAAAGTCCTTGAGTTTTTTTTGTTGAAACTGTAACGGGAAAAGAGAGAGAGAGAGGGAAACAAATAGCCTTAGCCAGTTTCAGCATTTTTGTGGCAATTGGCTCTGTAAATGAGTGACTGGCGGACTTAACTGTATGGACTCGTCTAGAAGAGAAAATGAGCATTTTTCTTTTTCCTTTTTTTCTGGACGGGGTGAGATGCAAGAAGGAAGGAAATGTGATCCTGCCAAAAGCTAATAGCTGCTGAGAATTGCCCCTATATATCCACTCTCTTCTCACTATATAGATTTTACCTATGGCTTACCTTTTAAAGCCTTTTTTGGCCCATTCTTTCATTCAGCACTAGCTACAAAGTCAATACGTGAGATTATTTTTTGTAAGACTCGCTTACGATATTGATGTCGATAGCACTGAACGACTTTGACTGCTACTATTGACCGTGACTAATACAGGAACTTTTCCCGGAGAATGAATGGATTGGATATATTGAAGTTATAACTTGGTTGACGGAATGAAAATCCTTAGTGATCTTGGTGATATCACACGACGGGTTTCTCCGCGGAAGAATGCAATCGGCTATTTCGTGAGCAGGATTATGTAGGAATTGTAGGAAGTGAGATGAATGTAATGCTATACTTTACCCTGTTACGCTACCACTTTGAGAAAAAAAAGGGGGAAAAATTCAGTCGTAGTCACGCGGCATAATAGGTATCTGTAATAAGAAAGAGTCATAAATTAGACTTACCCGTCGGTACTGCACTAGATATCATCAGGAAGTTCACAAAAATCCCTCCCTTTCCATGACCCATTAAGGTCACGTTTCTGTGGTCTCCTCCAAACGCCCCAATGTTCTCCTACGACAAAAGGAAGGAATAAGTTTCAGAAAGTGAAAAAAATTGGAAGAGAGCTACTTTAATTTTTCTTTTTATTTAATCATGCTCCACTTTCTTCACTCTTGATGGCAGTTATATAAAACTCGGCTAACAATGGTAAATCTACGACAATTTTTTTGGTATGCATTAGCTTCATCGTAATTCATGGCCTTAAAAATCTACACAATTGTGAAAGCACCACCATATTATTATATAGATTTCTTACCTGTGTCCAATGAAGTGCGGCAATTATATCTAGGAGGGCGAAATTCGCGGGTGACTTGAAGTAACCATCAGAGTTTGCGTTTAGAAAACCTGAAATGAAGGAAGCACACAAAATGTTGACCACCGCTAAAGAGAGCTGCGCGCACGCATTACTTTAATTGATTACCCCCACAAAAATACAATTTTTTTAGATAGTTGCTTACCTAGTATACCAACTCTATAATTCATTGTGACGACTATAACATTCATTTGACTAACAAACATGGAGGGATCATAGGGGTGACCAGCACCAAATGCGAAATCCTCCCCGTGGACGAACACGACTACAGCTAATGGGCCATTATTCTTTCCATTAGTCACTGAAAAATGAAATAAAGAAAGAGCAAATAAAGCAAATGAGCCGACGTAAATCCAAATAAAAAAAAATGTTATGCCTTTTGGTCGGCCATACATATGGGAGCAGTAGTAGTTTTAGCAAGTCGGTGTACACCAACCACCATCAAAATCTCATTTTCCAAATTACTGTCACTTTATAGTCCTATTATCTATAGAATGGCTGTACAATATACACATAGGTATTTGCTCTCCATTTAGGGAAGACAACGGAAACTAAAAAAAGGAGGTATCCACACTTTTACTTTTTTTCCGAATGTCGGAGGATGAAGAAAAAAGGGGACACGTAGAAAAATTACTTATTGTGTACTTTGCGAGCTTCATTCCTCTAGCTCCAGCAGCTCTTTTTCCATACCCAAAATATTCTACCGACTTTTCCTTTTTTCCCCAGTTTTCTTGCATGGGTCGTTGATGATGATGAGGTTTCCGCTTTCCTCACCTTTCCCCCTTCGGAGCAAAAGAGACAAAAGAGTGGAAGACACGAACCTGACATCAACATGATTTATTTATGATGACTGACGACTCGTAATAATTTCACATTGAAAGTCTTGACGCCCCCTGTCACTCTGAAATATGCTGTGGTAGATGAGCTCTTTCATGAACTTCAAATGACTCTCTTCAAACTTTTCATCGTTTAAGATACCCTGCCCAAAAGAGTAGCGCTGCTACTTCATTTTTTTTGTACCGTCCCTTTAATTGCGAAATTCACACAAAATATTACCTTTCATTATTTACACAAAGTTGGGAAAACTTTTTCAAAATTAATTGCAAGCTTCTCCTTGAATTACACTCACGGTATGTCCTCTCGCATTTATCAAAGCGCAAACGAGTCTGAGGCTCACAGGCCGTTTGCCATTTTATGCCGTAATCTGATAATGAAAGTGATGACAATGATGAAATATGTGCCATGTGGATGATATCACTTCATCTAGATGAAGGGAAAAAAGGACAACATATCACCCTTTATTATTGATTGTCCGCCTAGATAATACAAGTTGAAATGATAAGTGAGAGGGAAAGGAAACATGATGATAATGTCCTCTGACGGCTAGATGAGCTGCTTCTCGTGTCACCGCTACTTTCGTAATGAATAGATGAGAAATATTTTATAGATAATTGTTTACCATAACGCCAGCAATAAACAGGCGTTATGAACATCCTGCAGCGCATTATGTGGGAAAGGCAGACAAGGGGAAACAGTTGATTAAACGTATCTAGTTTGTCTCCCAACACAATAAACAAAAAAAAGAGTGGAATGATTTTCGTGGCAGCATCTTCCTTTCAAATGCATCTGGTGGAACTAGTGTTCTTCCAGCTTATACATATATAGCTATGATGATGATAATGTCTTTTGGCATCCCAGAAATGAAAATGAGTGAGCGTCGGCCTCCAGAATTCCGAGCAGAGGAAGTTACTCTGATGACTTTACACCCGCTCTTGGGAGAAAAATCAATGAAAACTTACATACCTTTGTACCTTTGCTTTTGCNCAGAGGAAGTTACTCTGATGACTTTACACCCGCTCTTGGGAGAAAAATCAATGAAAACTTACATACCTTTGTACCTTTGCTTTTGCTACCTTTTCCTATGGAATGGATATGGATGCCGCGCCGCTAGCGTTACCGTTAAACTGGACAAGTTCATTCACACTCCCACTTATATAATTTCGCTGGCAACACAAGGAGCAGGTATCATATGGGGGCGACAGTAAGAGAAAGTGAAAATTTTCTCGCTTTGGCTTTCTCCCCGCTCATGAGAGAGACGAGAAGATAGATAGGATGAGGATGAGGATGAGAGTGGAAGAGAGGATGATACGTCTCCTGCACAGATAAATGCCTTAATGCCTGCTATATAGATATATGCGCGTCCTGAGAGCTGATCAAGATCAAGTGATAATAGCACATAAAATCTATTTATATGACCTGCACCACTGCCACATCCCAGGCTTACTATTTTATCTGATTGTGTGAGAGTATAGAGCGGGTGAATGAGTGAGCAAGAAAAAAAACTATACCAAGGGAGAGAAAATGTGCAATCAGCCGTGAAGACGAGTGTCAAAAAAATCCATAGACACAAACAGAGAAGCGAACGAAGAGAAACAATCCTCCAACAACGACCTCCCAAATTTCTCTTTCACTTTTGTAGCTCTCTTCTTTCTTCCATTTCGCTTCAGGTAGAAACGGCAGATAGCATAAGAGTAAAGCATCTGCTGGGACTACTCTCTCGTGTACCCTACGAAAAACCGTCGCCTCTACAAAAATGTGAATGGAAAGTTATTTTTGTAAATGATGATGATGATGATTGTCATGAGAGAATGGGAAATGATATGAGCGAACCCATAGCCACCACCATACCACCACTGCGCTTCGTTTCTACACAACCAAAAATACCCGCCTGTCAGTTCGCTATCGCAAAGGAAGGAGCTACACACACAAATATAGAAAAAAAAACTTTGGCTTTTTTTCCTCTTCTTTACAAGCTACGAAAGATGAACCATATTCTCTGGGAGTAATTACTGCCAGTCAATATCATTTTTGATATGCGAGAGAAAAATGCTTCCATTCCAAGTCCATAGGTTGGAATTGGGGTATTGCAAGACAACTCTCGAGCATCGTCAAC
>JAHZND010005056.1:0-27317 GCA_027744115.1 Acrocyrtus sp. NNG-2020 | reverse complement strand
GGTAAGTTGTCTTTTCAGAAAGATTCGTTAGTAAATTATACTTGGAAATTAGCACAATCTGTGATAAGGCAATGAACAAAGTGCGAGTTGATGGCGTGCCAGATTGAAGTGTGCCTACCAGTAAGGAAATCATCAAGTGATACATCTGCGGCGTCATCATCTTGACTTCCGATTAAACCACCTGTTTTTAATTTCGAATGTGAAGAAAAAGATTTGGCTTGAATTTGTAAAAGTTTCTTATCTTTTGTACTATACTCAAACTCAAACTGTCATAAACTGTGATCAAATCAATTTTTTCTACGAGGATATCACACTACTGCAAATTGTAATAATTTAGCGAAAGTATAACAAGTCCAACAAAGTATAATTAATTTACCTTTCCCTATGACCTCGTACTCATCCATGTCAGGACTAGAAGGGCTACTGGGCTTTTTACCTGTTGTACTTCTTGTCGCTTCTTCTTTCATTGCCTGTAATTAGAATAAAGTTAGGAATTATTTTTCTAGGCTCTGTTTCTGCTTGTAAAATCTTTGCCATTGCAGCGTGCGTATTACAATTCCAAAATCACAACAGTAAAATTATATTAGTTTACAATTTGCTCATTTTTTAAATTTTGTATTAAAGACCAGTAGTTTTTTTTACATGTACCAAGTTAGTGACAATAGTGGTGGACATTTTATAATTTTAAAGGGTAGACTACTACGCATAGTTTAAAAAGGGTGATGATAGCTATTTCAACTTATTACAAGTTATAAACATGACATCACACTTAATCACACTTTTGAAAATTTTTTGTTCACATACGCTGGCAATCTCTGCTGCCACGCTTTTCCTACTTCCGCTCGCGGAGCTCTTTCCTTTTGATTGTTCCGCCTGTGCCCTATCATCTAGAGAAAGGGACGGAGCTTCAGTAACTTCTTCATGGGATAATGCAACTCCCGAAGAAATTACGGAAAGGGTAACTTTTCCAGACAGAATAACAGGGCCAGAGGGTTCGTAATCGTCATCAAAGTCATAGTCATCTCCAGCTTCCACCTCAATCTGGGACTCTCTCACCACAAGCTCTTGAGATTTTGAAGACATCGGACCTTCCAAATAGATACTTGGGATTTGGTCAGGAGGTGAAGGAGGACGGTGAGGTACGGGTGGAGTCGGTTGTCGGAACGTTGGAGTTGGCGTTCTCACCAAGTCCCACCTCTCACCGGTAATTAGCGAAGCTGTCTCCTCAATTCCAACGACGGACACTCCAGCTCCAGGTGTTGGAGAAGGACTGGCTGCTCCTCCAGCCTTGGCTAGGGCTATTGCTGCCACCCCACTCTGCTTATTATCATTTTCAACAATAGTCATTGTACTTTCCGAACCTATTAGATCAAGCTGTTGTGCTTTTTGTAATAATGCTTGTGGTGGGGGTGATGGTGCAGTATTTGTTGGTGAAGGGGTTATTCTTAATATAGTAGGATTATTGTAATCAATCAGAGCAACGGATGAATAGCTTTTATTTGTATTGTTATCGAAATCTGCAGCGCTTCCAGAGACTGTTGTCTGCATGCTGGAAATCAGCAACTCATCATGGTCACGATGGGATGATGAAGGTGTGTGAGGACGAGAAAGTGTTCCCGAGGGTTCAGGGGTAGGAGGAGGCTTTAGACACCACAAAAACACAACAATTCAGACAACGCGTTTCTTTTGTTGAATCAAACAATTGAATTTAGTCCTAGTCTATATAACTTTTCTATAAAAAATATCGGGTAACTTTACTCGCAGAGACTGTGTTAGCAATATTAGATACATAGGTAGACAATTAAGACAAAAATGCTGCAAATGTATAGCAACATGTAATTGATGTAATCTACCACATTACTTAATTACACTTAGGTAAGTACAAAATAGGGACAAGATGGTACCTTGACCTTTTATTTAACATTTGTTAATTTAATCAACACAGTAATACACACATTATTGTTAACGATTTTGAATTAATGTTAAATTAAGTCAAAATGTTACATTAAAATTGCAAGTTATCAACTCATTTACAATTAAATACAAATTCCACGCTAATTTATATCAGCATTATTTTGCAAGTTACGAGAGCTACAATCACACTTTAGCACGAGTTTATGCGCCACGGCACAATGGATGTATTATTTACGATTTGTATTAAACGAGTACGAAGAATGGAATATTTCCTTGGTCCATTTTAAAGTTAAATTGACACATCATTTCAGAACATTTTACTACTCAAATGACCGACGGAACGGAAGTGCTTAATTGTAAAATTCTACAAGTTACTCACCGATTTTGGTTTTGCCTTTGAAAGCGTTTTGGGTGGAGTGGGAGGCCTCACAATCTCGACTTCTTCTTCTTCCTCCAGTTCTTCCTCTTCGTCTTCCATTTCTTCTGGAGGTAGTTTAAACTTGACTTCCTTCTCTACTGATTTCGCTGGCGTTTTCTCCTTCGTTGGAGTTGTCTCTGCAGGTTTTGCTTCTGTAGGTTTCGCTTCTGATTTCGACTGGATTGGTTCCTCCACTGGCGCTGCGGCTGTTTCGAGAGACTCTTTCCTGGAACCTTTTTCAGCGTTTGCGATAAGTTTTTCCAAATCCTCCTGCAAAGTCCAGTGTGCAGTAATAATTTTAGTACCGCTCTTTCAAAATATGTGCACAAAATTAACCTGCTACCTCACTAAACATTTCATGTTATGTACTTTATAAAATCGCTCATTCATTATTACATTACAGCCAGCCTTAGGTTGGCTATTATTTCTCACGCAATTGACCATCAAACAAGTTAACCTAGTTCGTAAAAAACTAAATTATCTTCATATATTCACTCCACAAAGTTTTCCGCTACAAAGTAAGTCACTCTCAAAGTCTCAACTTCAGTTTCTCTAATCTGGTTCAACTTTCTCGGTTTTTAAGTTCTGACCTGCGGGGGCTTTCCTTTGTTGGTCACTGCTGGCGGAGGTGCAGCCAGAGGTGAGGGCGAAGTAGCTGCTTTACTTGCATCGAAGGCCTCTACTATTCCCTTCACTGCTGTAACAACTAGAGCCAAATTATAGGCGTATAACGATTAGTTCTTCCTCTTCTATTTACAAGTGTCTTTTTCGTATTTTCTTCAAAACTACATCACATCAAATAAAGAGAATTTTCGCAAACAAAGATAACGTTTTTTAAAACCGTTAACAGAAAGAAAATGGAACTGAGCAGAACGTTTATTTAAATTATAACTGAAAGGATAAAAACATTTTAAATAGAAACTTTTGATCGTTATATTATTAGCGTCCTTTGAAAGTATTTAAGTTTGCATTTGCATTGGCGGATTGAATTTTTTTTGTGGGTTAAAAGTTACTTTTCCGAGCATTTCACACAAAAACGACTTAGGAAGAAACTTGTTACAAATATGGAACATTAATTGTGTTAATGCAAATAGTTTATGTAAACAATTAAGCAACGTTATAAAAATACGCTTTCAGCCAGTTAGCCTTAGGCATAATTTGGCCCTAGTCCTTCACAGCTCTCCTTTCTCAAGTTACCCCTGCTCGAGATAAGTAGCCAATTCTCAACATCACAATTTTCGTACCCTTTTTTAGATTCTTGCTCCTGGCTCTACCTCATCTGACAACTGATTAACACTTAGCTCACTAAATTTTTTATTTAAAAAAAATTTCTTAGAATTTTGGAGGTGATCTGACGTGTGAAAGCCGTCACATACCCCTCTAGCTCTGAGGACTTGGGCCAAAACAGATGGGGAATATCAATCTCTACATCTCCTGTGTAGTTTGTATAGCAAAAAATATAAGCAATGCAAGATTTGTAATCGTGGTAAGAACTGCTTTTGGTAGCATGTTTCTTCCAACATAGATTAGAAAAGTATATAAATAAATTTGCTCACTAGTAAAAGCTATTTATTAAGTGCGGTTTCATACTACTTCTAGATATGAAAAAATAAATACGAAATTTAAAGGATAAATATAAGTCTCGCAGTATTGAATGGCATATTGGAAAAGTTTGCAAACTAGCAATATAAATCGATAATAATTACTAGCAATTAGTATTCAGCAATGAAAATCTACGCTGCTAACTATTCAAAAATATATTTTTGCGTCTATAAAAAGCTTTATAACTTTAATAGAGTTTCAGTGAATGTTATGAAGTTTCCCTAAAGTCATTAAAATGATATGAGAATTTATAAAGATGAACTTTCAACTTAAGAGAGGAGGCAAAAATGAAGCGTTCTACAATAGTTCCTTGAACTTTTAGACAAGTACTTACTGGCATCCCGTTCCCGATGTCCTTTCATTTACAGATTTTCATAGTATTGTTAAAATTTTAATTATTTTGAGCATCAGTAGGAAATACACGAGAAGCGAGTGTCAAGGTAAATGACAGACATGTGAGAGAAAAGAGAGAAAGAGAAAGAAAAACCCAGTGTTAGTTACACCCAAGAAGACATAGAGAAAAGAAACTTTTTTATCTGACCAGATTCTTGATCGTGACCACTATCGTCTGTCTTTTGTTGGGACTGTGCTTCAGACTCCGCTTTCAGAGCTACTTCAAGAGTGGGGAATGACGGTGGCTCATTAGTCTTCAAAGAAACTGCGGGAGTTGTGGGTGGTGGTGGAGGGGAGGTGGGGACTTCCATTTGATCTGTATGACCATCCGAAGAGATAATTTGGGCTGAAATTTGTGGCGGAAGTGCCTTATCATCTGTGGTAATCTGTGGTGCTGAGGAGGCTTGTGTCGCCTGTTGTTCAGCTGTAGTAGAAGCGTCAACAACAGCGTCAGTAGTAGTGGTAGTAAGCGACACGCCAACAATTTCATTCGCACCACGGCCATCATCATCACCGACTATGGTATGATCTTGCTTTGCTGCAGTTATTGCCTTCTCCTCTGGAGAAGTCTCAATTTGCATTGTTGAAGAAGCAGGACTAGTGATGGTGGTGGCAGGAAGGGGAAATATTTCTGGAGAGTTTTCATCTAATAGCTCTACCGTTAAGGGTAGTCCCATTTGGCGTGCTTCCGGTTGTGACTCAGTTTCAAACTGGGTACTACTGCTAGTATCTACTAAGCCAATACTACTTGTGGCTGTGACTGTGGAAGGTTCGGTATTTGTGTGCTCTTGTTCTGTGGTGGTGATGGGAGTAGAAGGTGGGATGGGAAATGGTGGCTCAGTTAAAGTTTCGAAGCGAATGGGAACAGCAACTGGCTGTGGTGATGTTGAGGTCTCTGTACTTTCGGGTACTTCCTGTGTCTCTGCGGATGGGAGAGTGGGGAGCTCCGGGGATGGTTTATCGTCCACTTTGGGAGGCGGCGATTGGGCTGCCTCAGCTGTAGGAGTGGGGGAAGATGAGATTTCCTCAGTAGGAGGAATCTCAGGAGAAATTTCTGTGGAGATTAGTTGTGGCGCTGCGGAGACTTGTGTCTCTTCAGTTTTAGTTGGCCCTTCAGGTGAAGATAACTCTTCCGCCTTCGAGTGTTCTGGTGACTCTAGATTAAACGCATCTTCACTCTTAGATCCTGAAACAACTGTCGACGACTCTTCAACTTTGGAGGGTTCTTCAACTACAACCAGTTCTGGTGCCTTAGGTGTTTCTTCCAATGGGGCTAACTCGACGACTTCAAGTGTTTCTTCAGGTTTAATTGGCTCCTCAGTTTTGCAAACTTCCTGGATCACAATAGCTGACTCCTCTGTCACTGTCGATTCTTTAGCGATTGTTGGCACCTCAGCTTTGCTGATTCCTTCGACCTGGACTAATTCCTCGCCTTGTAGTTCCTGCTTGGCGCAAACTGGCTCCTCGACAGTGGATGCTGATTGAACAACAACTGGCTCTTCTGCCGTAAGTGACTTATGATCTTCTTTAGACACTTCTTCGAGCTTTGGCTGCTCCTCAATTTTCGCTACTGGCTCTTCCCCTTTAACCGCCTCTTTAATAGTAGAAGACGGCTCTTCCGGTTTTGGCAGTTCTTCCACTTTGGGCGACTCCTTGATCATTGGCAACTCATCCACTTCAGATGATTGCTGTACGATGGATGGTTCTTCGGTTTTAGAAGTTTCCTGGGTAGTAGACGCCTCTTCTACAGATTCCTTAAGTGACTCCACGATGTTCGCAGACTCTTCCTTCTTAGGCGAATCCTGAACAGCTGCAGGCTCTTCCTTCTTAGGTGATTCCTGAATAGATGGAGGCTCTTCCATCTTAGCTGTTTCCTGGACAGTTGCAGGCTCTTCCACTTTAGCTGTTTCCTGGACAGTTGCAGGTTCTTCCATTTTAGCCGTTTCCTGGATAGTTGAAGACTCTTCCGCTGTAGTGGTCACCTGGACACTTACCGGCTCTTGCACTTTAGGTGATTCCAGAACGGTAGATGGCTCTTCCGCTTTAGGAGATTCCTGAATTATGGATTGTTGTTCGGTTTTGGCACTTACCGCCACTTCCTCTATAACCGGTTCTTGTTCCGTGGAAGGTTCTTCAGCTTTAGAAGTCTCCAGGACAGGTTCCTCTTTTTTGCTTACCTCATTTGTAGAAGCTATCTCTTCGATGGTAGATTGCCCTTCAACTTTAGGCGTTTCTTGTACTCCACCTTTGGGTGACGACTCTGCAACACCTTCTGGCTTCTCTGTCGCAGGTGACTGTTCTGAAGTTTTTTCTACTGGAAGCGGTTCTGCAATTTCGGCCAGCTTCTTTTCTGAAGATCCATCAGCTTTCTGTAGGTTTTCAGACGGTGAAGGAATTTGAGAGATCGTACTTGCTGCTTCAAGCACTTTGCAAATCTCCTTTTCAACTTCTTCCTCTATGGAAGTTGTGGTGGTATCAGCTTTCACCGGTTCATCCAAGACTTTCTCAGTTGTTACCTCGTCTAATGGTTTTACTGTTCCTCCAGATGTCTCACAAGCTGCAGACTGATTTTCATCTGTGCTTTGCACGTGCTCCTCCTGCTTGGGTTGTTCGGTTAATTTTTCTACCTGTGCCTCCTCTCCAAGCTTATCACCTTGTTGCTCTGTACTCTCCTCAGCTTTCCCCGCTGTACCTAAATCGTCACTTTTAGTAATTCCCACTGCAATCTCCATTTTATCCAGCTCAGTCGACAAACTCTCAATTTCCTCCTGAATAGTTTCCAGCTCAGCAATAATCGGCTCGCTACTCGCATCCTCTTCTTCTGNCCATTTTATCCAGCTCAGTCGACAAACTCTCAATTTCCTCCTGAATAGTTTCCAGCTCAGCAATAATCGGCTCGCTACTCGCATCCTCTTCTTCTGCACCCTTCCCAGATGCCATTTCCTCTCCTTCATTTCCTTCAACTATTTTTTCAGTTTGTGTTTGTGGTAACTGTTGGGCTTCTGGTATTAATGATTCTACAGCTACAGGAGGAGTGCTGGGTTCGCAAGGACAAGGTTCAGTAGTGGGAGGAGAAGATGAAGCCGCAGTGCAACTTTCTACTGGTTCTGCTGCTGCAGTTGCAGTTTCACAAGCGTCAGCACTAATAGCAGTACTTTCACTCTCTTCTGTAATTGTTTCGACAACATTAGGCCCAGTTAAATCTGCCATGTTATTATTATCTTTACTCTGCTCAGCAACGTGTTCAATTTGGGTTTTCGTGTCAGGTAATTTTGTTAAGGTGTTATCTACTGCAAAAATGTCTGTTTGTGAGTGAAATGGATCTGTTCTGTGAATGTTATCAGTCATCAGCTCTACGGGTTCTGGTTCGTCAGTCGGTGTTCCAGTTTCAGAGTTAATTCCACTCAGGTTAGTATTCACACCAAACTCCTCCACTCCCACTTCCTCAGCAACTGTACTCTCCTCTTTTCCCAATTCCATCTTGGAAATTGGATTGAGAATGTCACCTTTGCTATTCTCCAGCTCCAAAATTTCCACAGCTTTTTCCAATCCATCACGAATAGCTTGATCGATAAGCTCATTAACCTTAGCTATAATATCAGGTGGCGCATCAACAATAACTGGACGCAAAATCTCATTACCGTCAATTTTATCGTGTCCAATTTGTGCCAGCCGTCCCTCTCTCCAATTTCCCATCATCAATGTTGCATGGCACTTCGGACGAGTTTGAGCGAGTCACGGCAGCTACCGTGGCCCACCTCTCGACTTCTTTCATTTTATCAATTTCATCAACTAAATTGTCTGGAATTAGGTGATCACCTGATTCCTCACAGCTACTACTCCGTTTCCCTATCTGACCTGAGTCGAGAAGGCCCGGCCCGTGAAAATTTGACGACTGGTCGGCCTCCTCTTTCTCCTGCCGCTGATCAGACTCGCTTGCTTGGCTCGAGCGAGACATGGATGACCTTAAAATTGCTCCTTCTATCATAGCCCTTCTTGTTTCCTGCATGTTTGCCAATTTTCCTATATATTTATCAATCTCTGACTCTTTCTGGGAGTCTTGGGAGTGCTCTGATGCGGAACTAGACTTCCTTCTCCCTTTCTTCGAGGAGGTTGGAGAGGAAGTGCCAGCACCAGCTAATTCATCACCTGACTTAACATGTTTCAGCTTTTTTAATTGGTCCTCAATTACTTCAGCGGATTTCACATTGACATTTGAAGACTCAGGAGGAGGCTTCCTAACTACTTCCTTGACCGTGTCATCCTCATCAATTGAAACAATTTCTACAGAAGATCTCAAAAATGTTGATTTGCTGCGCCCCTTTTGGCTCTCATCGATAGGTTGAGTTACGTAACAGATATCAGGCAAATCTGTCAGTCCACCTCGTTCAGATTTTTGCGCAGTGTCATCGACCGGAGTAATCTCAATTTTTGATTTGGCTGCTGAGCCAGAAGGTGTGGAGCTAATTTCGCCTTCTTTAGTGGATTCCTCAGCAAGAGTTACAATTGGATGAGTGGGCTCTTCAGCTGCGGAATTGGCAGCCAGCTTTTCCACATCTTTTGGCTCAGTATTGAGCGTTTCGAGAAACTCGGCAATTCTGTTTAGCTCGGTTTGATCTGCGTGTGGCGTTTCAACCTGAATCTCTGGAGCTGAGGAGGAGGTGGGAGCAGATTTTTGTTCGGGGGTGGAGTCAGAACAAACTTCGGTTATGGATGATGATTGCGTGCTGTTAGTAACATGCGCGATAGCAGCGCTAGAAGCGGTTTCAGTGTCTAAGCTAAGTCTAGGGGAGCGCTGTAAGGTAGGGCTAGGAATAAACGCTGGGTCGGTAATACCAGCGGTGGCGTCATCGTCATCATCATTACCACCTTCAAGGGGAACAAATCTTTCACCTGGAGGAGAAGTGACAATTTCCAATCTGACATCATCTAAAATTTGCTCAGCAACTTGGTCAGCCATGTCCAGAACGTTTTGGGGAACGCTTGCTTGCTTCACAATAGTGATCTCGGGTTCATCCGCCACCGGCTCTATTTTGGTCTCTACAGCTTTTTCTCCAGGGTCGTAGTCTGGAATAACAATTGTTCTGTCAAAAAAGTGGACCAGCTCAAAGTCACGATTTGGTGTTTGATCAGGAGCCAAAGGAGAGAAAGGACCTGGATCTACTGGTGCAGCTGATTTCACATCTGGTTTGGGCTCCTCTTGTTTCCCTTCTGCTTTCGTCTCAGGAACTTGCTCCTCCTCCACCATGACGTCAGTTATTGCCTCCTCAGTCCTTCCTCCAGTCTCCATCTCATTTAATCTTGATACAGCGCTTTCCACAAGATCCGGGGTAACCTTTGCTTGCTCAATTTCACTAACTTCACTTTTCCAACCAGTCACATGCAAATTGGGATCGTCAACGGACTGCGAAGGGGTTAGAATTACTTCATGGATGGAACTAGGGTAAGCAGGTAATTTGACTTCGGTGAGGTGAATCTCAGGTTCCAACTCAGGCTCCACTCGACAAGACTCAAGGTTTTGTCTGGTACTTGTCTCGGTCGTGTTTTCAGGTGTACTTTCAGTTTCAGGTATTAGTTCTGGTGTTGGTAGTAGTGATGGGGGAGTTTCAAGGCTTTCTTTTGTAGATAGTTGTGTCGTTGTCGTAGTCTCAGGGGTTGTTGTGGTACTTTCAAGATCAGTTTCAAGGTCTGAGGGATATGATGGGTAGATGACAGGAGGTGACTCTGTTTTTTACGTTTTTTTTTGTGATGGCAAAATTTTTGGGGAGATTTTGATTGTGACAAATTCATCACGAATGTCATTCACATTATGGCCACGTTTATACAAGAAAACACCAGTTTTTCCCCACATTTGCACAGTCATACCAACATCATCATAAAAACAGACAGATTCAAAGAAACAAACGAAACGAACATAGTTTTACAAAATTACAATTGAAAAAATAAACACAAAAAGTGGATTTTCAGATCATATAGTGGTGATGGGAATGGACTAGAGGCCATTGTTTGACACCGTTATAAATTTTGAATGGGTTTATGGAAGGCACTTTTAGGTAGGTAGGACTAGGACAAACTTACGGAGTTTGAACCAAGGGCAAGTATGAAATTACAGTGCGAATAAGTGAGAGTACTTTTATTACCTAGTTTCCTCCGGTCCTCGTAAAATCGGGCTGACTTCCCTCCAGACGGTCGTCGTCTCACTCCCATGTCCCGGTCTTCCTTGTTGAAAGGTTCCCTCATGGATCTTTCCGAACCCTCTTGATATTCCTCCGAATGGATATACTTCCTGTGCTCGGGGTCTAGGCCGTAGTCTTTAATTTGAGGTTTGACTGGCTCCGCTTCCGGAGATTTCTTGAAAAGAATCTGAAAGTGGGAGATTAAGCAGAGTGATTTATAATAATGGTTTATGGGTGGGGCACCAAGAGAAAATGGTTTTACAATACCTTCATAATAGTATAGACGAAGAAGCAAACTATTCCTATGGTATACATGGGCATGATAATTCCCATTGTTCCTCCTCCTTTTGGCCCAGTCGGAATGTGGCCGGCACCTCCGACTGGAGGACGCATTCCAGGAACTGGTCCAGGCTAAAAAAAAACAGAAAAACATTTTCCATCGTGATTATTACCATTCCCGACGGCTTGGAAGCAAATTAATTTTTATAATTTTTATAATTAAGTTTTGCTGTCTTCACTGACCCTAGCTTCTCTTTCAATAGTACGTCTAGGAATAGCAACGGTAGGAATGGCACGACCACGCTCACGAAGTGCAGGATGGACCATGTCGGGTCCAGGTCGGAATGGCCGCTCTTGTCTAATGTGACCTGAATTTACAATTACACGAATTTTTGTAATAATGAACGCACTCATTGCGCATACTTCATCCAACAAAACCTATTTTTTCTGGGTTTGTGCAGAAAAAACCAAAACCTCTATTATTAGATGTACTAAACTAGGTAATTAATGTAAGTGAGATTTGTTGCAAGGGATCTCTTATTAAGTCGTTTTAGGGAGTTCAGTTCAAAACTCATATTTTTCTGTTATGATTTGGTTAGTGACATAACTCGCACACGAAATAAAGTCATTTCCTTTTTTTCTCCCTTCTTACTGGGAATCGCATCCGGTCCCTTAATCTTTCTCGGTAGCCCAATCTCCCTAAAATCCACTCCATAATTTAATTTCATGCACAAGCTCGTATTAAAGGTTCTGAGTTGGCCCAGGCTCTTCTTATACTCGATCGTGATACTGTGATCCTCATTCATCAATCCCATTATGTCAACGCCACACGTCTGCATAATTTCATTTCGACATAGGACCACTGTTGGAGTTCTCACTAGTGCCGGTTTCTGCTTGGATTTGGATGAAACCTGCTGTTGCCGTTGCTGCTCTTGGATGAGCTGCTCTTTCTGTATTATATTCGTACATATTTCGCTCATGACTTTGTAGGCGTTTGTGTCCTTTTCGGAGATGACATCACAGCAAGTTGAAGTAAATCCCTTTTTCGGTCGAATAGGTACTGTGCGAACTACATCAATAATGACATCGCATGATTTCATCTTTTCTATTTCGCTAAAAACTAAGGTGGGAGTACTGAAAGAAATTCATTCTTTTTTCTATCTTGCACTTATCGCTATAAACACACATATGACTAGTATCATTTTACAATCAGTCAGTAGTACTGTATAAATATTTAATGTTGTAAAAATTATAAGTGCAGTTGCGTGAAAAAAAATATTTTTAAAAAATACAGATTATTATTTATGCTCCTGTTTTCATTATGAATATGCTGATGATCTAGAGTACAGAAGATTAAGAAGGATAACGGCCTTGGCACAAAGAATGCTTTTGACAAGAGTCCAAAAAACACTTTTTAAAAAATCTTTTTAGTAGATGCAGTTGCTGCATGTGAGAATATTATCTATTTTATATTTTTACATTTTACAGCTTAAGCCTCCACTCTAACTATCTGTATTTCCGTTTTAGTCATATCGCTTTATTTATAGCGGATAAATAGACCAAAAGAGTTTGCCCTATCCATGACTTAATATTACTAAAAATAATAGAAGTGCTTTTTTTATCAGATGGATAGTGATGAGCACACTGCTACAAGTAGGCGCCTTCGCCTTCGTGCACAGTGTTTCCTTTGATTTTTTGGTGTAATCAGAAAATCTTTTTTAAAAATTGAAATATGAAGTAGTGAAGAATTGCTTTTTTCACACAGGCACAAGCGAATTATGACTGTGAAATCATAAATTAGAAAAGTTCTCATTACAACTAATTTTTGCATTCCTCGGAGGGCATTCTTTCTTAAAAATTGTGTCAACTGAAGACTGAAATCTGAAGACTGTCTCGTGAACTTTTTATAGCTTCTGCTGATGCCCCCGATGATTTTCATAGATTTGAGTAATTAAAGTGCAGCAGCAATAGCTTTGCGTGGCTCTAAGCTTTTGAATAGCAGTAGTTGCACAATAAGTGCAGTAAAATGTAATGACAGTATTAAAAGCTTAAAAGCAATGACAATTATAAGAACCGCGAACAAAATTGTATTTAAATTCATAGAGGATTTTATTTTTATTGAAATTATATTGAGCGTTTTAAGTACTTACTAGTTTCCTCCTCCTGGGTTTGGCTGATGGAGGCAGTGAGCATCGGATAAAATATTTTAGGCCATAGCACCGCAAAACACCCAATCACTATAGCTAGCACGAAGATAGTCTTCCCCTTACTAAATTCCGCAGTAGTTGACATTTTGACTGAATATTTTCTCTACTAGTTTTCAATCAAAACAAAATATTTGTTTTGTATGTTTGTCCCTGATATTGAAAACACAGAGCACAAAAGTAAGCAACCTTCCTCGAAATTACTGGAATTGTCTCTTTTCTCCACTCCTACAAAGAGCAAACTGAGCTTTTTTTGCTTTCACCGGCTCAACTTGGCGATATGCACAATACAAATTTCTGGTCTTGACTGCACTGTGTGCACTCGCACTCATTGAAGGAAAGAATGGATAATCACTTAATTGAGAGAGAGCAATTTTTTACGTTATGGAAGAGTTGTCTTGTCAGGAGAAAACGTACTTTTTCTACTTACTTCTCTAATTAATATCTAACATTCGGTCGGTTACTTGTTCGTCGTCGTCACTCAAGTAGGTAAATAAAAAATTTGGAGAAAAAAAGCACTCCGAAAAAAAAACATTCACACTCTGTGTACTTTTACATGCTATTAAAACAAGATGTTTTACTGATGCATAACGACGATTTGTAAAACGGGATAGATAGTGGAACCGCAAAGGGAAAGACAGGAAAGAGAAATATGTCGCTCAGGTTGATTGTGATAACGATCTCTACTAGAAGACAACTTAGCTACGATGTCGGAGAAAACTGGGAGCCCCTCTGTGGAAGCACAGTGCCATGCCATTGGCACCAATGAACAGTCACGTATACGGATTTATGTCGGTCTCGAATAAAATGCACGCTCACACAAAATGGAATAAGAACATGTAATAAACTCGGAGCATTACTTATTTACGGAAAATGGCCTAAACTCGAACTAGCTCGAAAGAGAGAAAATAAGAGAAGTGGAGCGAGTTCATATCAGAAGAACTGAATGCCTGCCCCTTACAGTTGACTATCCTGTTTGGAGGATCTTTGCTCTTTTAATGGATCTTATCCTGATGATGCCCCTCACGGGTTGAATGAGATTTTGTACTCACAGCGTGGAACTGTATTACACGGACATTCCTTCTAATTTTGAAGTGTTTCAGTACAATATTTTGAAAGTACAAGTTGGAAGGTTGACTTTGACTATAACCGAGTTGCTCACGGAGTAAACACAACAACAAACATGGAACAGTTTCATCAGTCAAAATGTCGGCTATCTCGTTGGAGTGGAAAGAAAAGACGGCGACCAGTCAGAAATATAAATATATATTTTCTCTATATTGTGCACTCCTCAACTTTCCGCAATTTGCCAACTGGACTATTTTAAAAATATCTGGTGGCAGTGGTGACGTTGATGACGATGTGGATGTGGAGCCGACACTATACTCCTCGCGTAAACTCACCTTACACATGTAGGGAAAGGATACATATTAAAAACCTCATTTATTGCGGTAATCTACCATAGTCTGCTATAGCGAGTTGCTAAAAAAGATGCACTATTATACTAGTCACTAGTCTACTACGTTGTCCAAGTCCACTGATGAAAAAGCGTAAAATACTATTCCACACTGGCTATTTTAGAATTCTGAGTTTTTGGCAGCCCCACTTTTTTATTCTTGTCTTGGAGTTGGAGTTGGGAGAACAGAAGGGGAGTCTTTTTTCAAACATTTGCCTCTTATTTTTATAGGCTTTATGGGACTGAGAATAAAGTAGAGAGTTTTAAAGGGAATCTTATCTTATTAGGCTCATTCATTTACTTATGTTAATCCCAACGTAATTCAGAATGTCAGTTGTGGTGTATTTTGCTTTTGTTACGGGGAAAGTAAATAAAAGTGAGGAGGGAGCACAGGCTGTAGAATGGTTGTAAAACTGTAGAAACAGAATTGGATGAGAGAGAGAATTCATAAAATATGCAGGGTTGACTTGGAGGAAAAAAATCTATACTCCTTGAACAATGTGTCCTGTCTCGGGAAGATGTACTTTGTGCTTGGAGGAGTCGACGTGCTCTCCTCAATGACTTTGGGATACTCGGACAGACTTTGATGATATAAATGATATTTGGATGGAGTAACTTTCCAAGAAAAGTTTTGCGAGTTTATAAGGCCTCTTCACTTTATTGCAGATTGTGATTGGCGATGGAAATGGAGGACGGGAGAGCAAATTTCATGCAATTTTCTTTCCACTTACACTTGATGAGAAGGGACAGGAAGGAAACAGTCATATGGTTTCATGCGGACTGTATCCCGTAAGTAATGGTTGCGTGATGTGATGGAGGAGGTAGATGGATGGATATGGTAGTGGAAGTGTGGAACACATTGGAACCCGTTGCATTCGACTTGATAAATAATGGAACATGCACGCTCGCAGATTTCTCGACAAAGTCGGCTCATACCGGATCCCCCTTGGCCCGGATGTCTTTGTGCAGTAGCAGCACAACGAGAGAAGCCGTTTTACATTTTGCTTTTCCTCTTGCAGAGAACTTCCTTCAACTTCACAATCGTCGTGTACGTCTGAGTTCGTACAACTGGGAAAAATACTATTAAAATTCGAGCTGAAATCAAAGTCAAAGATGGTCTGGTGTACAATATTGTAAGAGGAAAATATGTGCAGCGATATATTTTATCTTTCACTTTTTTTTATTTTTATTTTCCATTCTTGATACAAGAAAATCAGAGTTTCTTAAAACTAAAAACAGTGAATAAATGCGCTCTGAAAAAAGGTTCAACATTTTTTTCCTTTTTTTTAAATAACTCGTATTTTAGCTATTCTCATTTTAGCAAAGCCTCAAATGCTATTAATAAACTATATAAACAAACAATAAACACAAGAAATTACACTTTAAGCTATTTTTACAATACTTTTACGAAATACTTTCCAGAAATCTAGTAGACCTAACGTGATTGACATATAACGTCACATTTTTTATGCAGTAGCCTTTGCCTTTACGTACTAAATCGAGCAGCATTTAAAGTACAGAATCTATTTTCTCTCTATTTACAAATATTACATCAGATTTTCATCTGCGTTTTCTGCCCACAACGAAAACAGTATCAGGTACCGGACTAGCGTTTATACACATGTTGTAAGCATGCAACATTTTAATGAATTTTTGTAATTTTTTTCTTCTTTTTTACTAAGTTTACACTACACATTCCTATACCCTATGTATTTATGATGACAAGCTTTGTTTGCGTCAGTTCTCTGAAAATGAAAATCCAAAAATGTACTTGCCGCACAGCATGACGATGACGAGTGATGTGTGGTGCGATATCAGTATTTCTCCATGCTAAAAAAAATTCATTCACTTCTTGGTTTGTTTACCCGACCTATTCCCACGCACTAGCGACCATCCAAGTAAAACAATTTTTGCAGTAGCAAAATAAAAACGACCTCCACCGCAACTACCACTACCACCACCGGCATGCACCCCACCATTACTATATATCGTCTTCTCATCACCAACTCAATTAGCATTAGTCATTCCTCCTCTCGTTTCTTATTATTGGGCGCACTGCGAACTAAACTCCTTCCCTAAAGCACGCTCCTCATTCAATTTTTGCATTTTTTACTTAATAAAGCATTGCCACATGTGAGTGCTGATGTGAGCTATGTACATATAATTGCTCGCGTCAATGCACTTGCACTCAACAAAAATCACCCCAGCTTCTTCATCTTCATCAATTTTTATGAGAAAAACTAATTAATGTACCTTATACTACGTCATTGTGAACTAGACATGGCATTATTACACATGTATTATGGCTTCGTTTTTTTATAATCTCAAATCACAATTTCCTAAATTACCCCCTATTCAAATAGCTTATCACCTAATTTCCTACTAAATCTACCTGAAGAGAAGGTAATGTTGTAGCATTATAAGATAAGGTAGCTTTCGTTTTCACATTTTTATCATTAGTAATACTTTCTTTAATTCTTATATGGCTAAAACGTAACTTAAACTTTAGGGAAGATAAAACTAGTAATACTCCAAGTTCAAGGTGATTTACCTTTACTCTTGTCTAAAATAGGATCACATTGCCGCAAAGCAATATTTTTTATCCGCATTGCAACACCCGACCCATGCCTACTATCACAGCTCTCCTGATTTCAATCAATACCGGAAAAATAATTCGACCAGGTTTTGCATAAACAACAACTGTATTTGATTCGCATCTACAAAGACTTCTTGTTCTGCTTCTAATTTTTCGCTGTCGAGATTTACTTTCCGAAAAGTTTTTCCTTGACCTAGTAGCGCATAAAAATAAAACTGCAGCTATATGTCTAGTCTCGTACTGGCACTGCTTACACAAGTTACAAAACGTCACCTGGAAATGCTAACGAAAAAATAATAATAAATTATTCGAGAAGTCATGCTTCGCACGCTCCTCAACTTTTTAATCTCTATCTCATATCGCGTAACAGAGCTCTGGAATGCTGCACTCTGCTAAATATCTAACTGCATCTTAGAAAGTTCTCATGTGTGAGATACAGAAAAAAACTGTTTACTGAAGTTGCATAATTTTTTACTAATCAGGTAGCAATTCAATACGGTATCATCTCACCAATCATGACGTTCGTTATCTGTATCGATCTGCCATGCTTTGTTTCATCTACTCTTCTTAGGATTTATCGTACTTGTGTGGCATGATACGTTTTGGTACAATACTGTAATGTGCACGCGGCATGGCAGGTACCTGTCGCTCCATAACAAAAGTCAACTTCCTTCTTCTCTTTCTACTACCTTGATGCGGTATGGACGTATGGAATCACTGAACCAGTTCAATTTAGCAAAAGTGTAATTTACAATCAGGGAAAATGGCTGTAAAACCTTTTGTTCTAGTTGAGAAAAACAAAAATGGATTGTGAAACATTCCCCGGCAAATTTTTATAATCTACCTGAATTTTTTGCCAGTTAAGACAGGAAAAAGTACCTTTTTCACGATAACCTTGCTTTCGCTTTAAAAAAAAGTAATTCATTTTGCACTTGCTAATTCTCAGAAATTCAGTTATTGCAACCAGAAGCTATGCATGCAAACTTACCTAAAACCTTGAAATTATCGCCATTTTTCAATTACTCCTTGCTGACTAATCGACAGAATTTTTTTGCTACTTTTTTTTAAAAAAAATACTCCTTCGCTTTTTATTACTCTTTGCTAATGTCTATGTCTGCACCGAAGTTAACGTTTCCACCAGTAGCTTGTCTGGAATTATTGCCTCTTTCTGATATCAAGCTTGCGCGGGGTATCATTGTATTGCTGTTGTTTCGACTTTGTCTTCCTCTGCTACCGGAATCCCCATCAATGCTATCGTCCTTATCATCGTTATCGTTGTCTTCTTGTGATGAGCCCGTCGTGGGATTCTCAACGTCCACCGTGGAGTTCGTGCTAGCAGTGTCTTCCTCCTCATCACCAGCAACTGTGAAGGTTATCTTGATATCGTTCTTCTTCTCCCGTTCTTTCAGCGAGTCTGATTGAACGAACAATTAAAAGCACGTGTGCTTAATCAATACAATATCTACATGGCAGTATGGCAATAATTGGCTTGTGTACATGATGCATTGTGAAATTAACAAGCCTCATAATCTTGTAATTGAGTGCGTTTTCGTATTTCGTGAAAAAATGCAGAAAACATAACAAATACATCTAGTAGCTGAAACAATAGCGGAAAGCGCAGATCAATAAAAAATGGGCTTTGTTGCACACTTTAGTGTACTAATACTCACCTTCTAAAATGTTCTCCAGTTGCTCTTCCGTGTAACAATGCTTGAATGGAACTCCACCTAGCTCCATAATCCCTGTTAAAATACGTACAATTGAGGGCTTAATTCGCCACAAGACGAGCTCCTGGTTTTTCTCATTGAACATTTTGAATAAGTCTCGAATTCCCTAAAAACATGAAAAATTAATAATAATTAAAAATTTTAGCATGATTTGCAATGTAGGTGTACATATGTAATAAGCATCATCAAAGCAAACGCCTACAAATTCGCAATTTCCATAAATCACAATTACTCTGTGTACGGCTGATAAGCACGCACGGTGAAATATGATTAATAACATAAACATAACTACAATAATTAATTGCTAATTAAATTTTTCTTCGTTTCATTCTTTCTTGCTTACTTGAGCTGCAGTAAAGTCTGCAAACTGGATGAAGTGGCAGTCAATCACAACGGGCAGTACATCCTTACCCCATTTTGTTCCAGACTTCATGATTACATAACGGGCATACTCCGTGGACGGGAATGTCATTGAGCGATCCATATCAATTAGAATGAACTGGTAACCGTTGGTTGTCTGCAATGTCAATTACACGTCCCATTAGCTTCTAGTTACATGACATTTCGAGTGTTTCCAAAAGACAAGTACGTAGAAGGATTAAGAATGCATGAGTGACTGTGACATGTTTCGCTTTTGTAAAATATTGGAAATGGCTTAGTGAGACAATATAATGCGTATTAGATTGATTATTGACTGGAGTGCATTTTTACCAAATAGACAGTGCATATCAAAGTTTTTGTTTTCATCTGTTAATCTCACGTCCCATCCTCTAAAATATGACATTATGGTATTTAATCAAATATGACGCATGTAGAGCTCTTCTAAAGTGATGAAATTCTTTTTAAAAATTTTAATACCTATCAATCATATTATTATTTTTTATTTGTGTTCTCGGTCGTTAGTCTAGGTCTAGATTTTTCTGAACAGTTCAAGCATGTACTTTGAGCGAGAGGAGTAGCCGAGTAGCATTGGGTAATTCCAGTTTTTTCGAACTTGGAACTCTAATTGACGAATATGAGGTAAGCACCAGCAGCTAACTGTAAAAAAGCATGTGTGCGTTGCAAAATGAAATGCTAATGCGCTGAAACTAAAATAACTGTCTGGATAAAAACAGCTCTTGAGCTTGATTAGCCTCAAGGTGTGTTGCTCGCATTGTTAGAGGTTAAACAAGGTTTTGCTATTTGGATTCCAACTGTCTGCAAATGCAAAACGCAAAATGTGGCAAAAACAGTCCCATTGTAAAATGGAATGTGTTTGCGGATTAGTGACTGTCAGCTAATCACAGTCAAAAAAGTTAATTCTTCTCATCTTTTGTCATGCTAATCAATCAACCGGAATGAGTAAGCGCTCAGAATCGCATCAGAGTTCGACAAAATGTTTACAAGACCGCTCACAATGAAAACTTCATTGAGAATTCTTTCTTCCTTAAAGGGAATAAAAAGGATGCTGTGCTGCGTAATGTATTCACGTATGCGCATAATAATTCGAAAACTGTTTACTTGGAGGAAAAAATTTAGCTTAAAAATACATACTTGACCCCGTTTCACAGTTACTCCTGGTCTAGCGGCGTAATAGAGAAGAAATATGACACTGATCAAGAATCCAGTCAATACACCGATCTCAAGGCCGACAAGTAAGCTGATGGAGAAGGTGGCGAACCAAGGGAGCAGATCCATTTCTGTTGGAAAACGGAAGTTGAAATGAAAGGCAAATTTAATTTTCAGTTATACGAGAATGCCTCAATGTCGGATTTGTTTGCGTATGAATTCATAAATTAAGCCGCTTCCGAGATGTGACGTGATACGATCCTTAACATAAAAATTCTTAAGCTTTTTTAAAGCAAGGTCGGGACTTACTTTTGCTTTTCCACATTGGATAGACAATCTCGAGGTCGACGGTAAAGATGACAGCGGCGCAAATTACACTTTAAACATTAGACATTAAAATTATGTAAGTTCAAGTTCAGGACATCCTATATCCGTTCCAGTAATGCAAAATGCAATTATCAATAAACAAGGAAGGATTTTTCATTATTACCTGGCAAGAGCAGCCTTCGGAATGTAGAAAAAATATGGCGTGAGGAACTGGAGGGCAATAATAACTAACGTTCCGGTGACCAGCCCTCCCATTGGAGACTCCACTCCTGAGGCTTTGTTGACCACAGTACGGGAGAACGCGCCGGTAATTGGCATTGAGCTGAAGAATGCCCCTCCAATATTTGACAAGCCGATCGAGATCATTTCTTGGGATGCATCGACTCTCCTCGTTCCGGCGAATGCTTTTGCAATGGTAACTAATTAAAGATAATTTTTGTGGTTAATTATCATATCATACAATTGTAAGCTCATTTCATTAGTGTGTCCTTGAATGTAACAGCATTAATTTAGGCATAAAAAATTACTGTGTTCCATCAGCGCGAGAATAGGTAGCACCAATAAAGCTGAGACATCTTCGCGGAGCAATGTGAGCATACTGAATTCGACGTACTTCCCGTCAGTATTGTTTCCAGCAAAGCTGAAAGGAGGCAACTGGAACGGGGGCAGACCCGGAACTACGTTACCTGTGTACCAAAACGAGTACAAAGTTAAAAACCGGAACGATGAACTTACTGAAACAGGATGCTGACTTGGTGTAAACATGAAAACAGCAGGTTTATGATTTATAATTACGCCAACGTACCGACTAGAGCCACTATATCGTCTTGTCCGATCACAGCAAATATTATGGTGCAGCCAACAATTACGATAACGCTTCTCGATGTGGAAATGAGCCAAAGGAATTTGTCAACTGCGGGATGCGCCTTTCCAACGCATTTGCAAGTTGCTTGCAGTTTCTGGTTAAAACAGCACAGATGATAATTTTGTTATCAGAATCAGCAAAAAATTAGGAATTTGATGTGCTGATGTGCATAATCAATAAATGTATTCAAATATTGATGCTTATTGAGTTACGACAAGCATTGCGTATCATTCTCTAAAAGTAGGTATTTGAAAACTGTCAGGTTAGCATTACTTACCCTGAGGAACAGCAAAATAATAATGCAGACCAGTGACACGAGCGAATCGTTCATTTTAATTTCCTTGGCATGCTCAATAGTTCCTTTGACCACGGCCAGAAATCCTTCCGCTTTGAAGCTTAGCCCCAACAGAGATTTAATTTGGGTTGAGCAAATGGTAAGCGCAGCCGCACTGGTAAATCCGGAAGTGACTGGAGTGCTTATAAAGTTGGTAATGAAACCTGCAGACATACAAATAAGGGAATGGTTTTTAGGAAAACAAGCAATGTTTGAAATGTTCGAAATGTTTTCTTTTGCACTTGACATGTTGACAGACACTTGAAAATTGCAGAAATTGTTGGGGTAGAACCTATGAGGTTTTGTACTCAAATAAAAGTAAAAGTTTAATGAGTCAAACAAGAAAAGATAAATATTGCCCTACATTTTTATACAGCATAGATTTATATGGATTTAAACTGTCAAGCTTCCTGGAATGGCCAATTATATACCTGGATTAAGAAGTGCCATTAAGTGCAATGTGTGGCTTGTCTGCCAAATTTTTCCATCATTTTTTTCAAGCATGCGTAGTTCAACGAATTTATGTTCTAATATTTAATTACTTTTTAAACAGAAACTATATTTATGGAAGTAGTTATCAAGTTCTTACCTAACTGTAGTAGTCCCATGAGAAGTGTTACGACCCCGCAAACGAAGCACAACAGAACAGCGTATTCTGGAGGCTTACCTGAAATCGCAATGATAAGATAAATGCGTTTATTGCGAGTTTTGTAATTATGTATGTGAAATTACTCATATCATTGGTCATTATTGCTAGCACCGTGTAATATAGCTACTAAATACTTCCATTTTATTATTCGGATACAGCTTTCAACTTGGGAATATTCCGTGGAGGTAACGAAGTACGGGAACCTATCATTACTGAACATCTTCCTTGTTTTTTCTATTACACATTTCTAAAATTGCTATTTTTTCGGTACAGCGCATACCGCATGCAACTAGTAGTAGAAGAGGAACTCACAACAAAGTTTAATTAGCAGTTTATCACTACCTAATTTAATAGAGGATGATTGCTAGTTATTAAAACACCTGTTGAGCTTTCAGGTTCATAGACAATGCTGAGAAGTTATTACATGATAAAAGTCATTAATTGTTGGATATATATAGGTAGACATGTAATATTTTTTATATTAATTCCTGTAACAAAAGAAATTAGCGCAGTTACTGAACTGTGTCTTCATAAAGCTTCTACTTTGTGCGTAATTGAATTGAACTTTAAATTAAGTTTTGTACTTTTTAATTGTTATAAATGATAAAGCGTTAATATGCCTATTCTTTTATCTTTAAGATCGTACACATAGTCGTACATGATGATGATGTTCAATTACCTATCATCGGGTCATCTCCCCCGATCAAAATATTTTATGGGTTTAGTAGTCGCGAAATATATTAGGGTCTTGAGTCTTGACTTTGTGCGGGTTAGTGTACCGGAAAATCGTATTATAAATTTTAAAAATATCACAATGCCCCATACCTGTTGTGTAGGTCAGTGTTATAATGGCCATAACAGCGGTTGGGCCAATGGTAATTTCCTATAAAAAATGACAAAAATGAAACGTTTTTTATGACAAACGCAGTTTTGATCAGCATTTGAGAAGAGTAGAATAGTTAGACATATATGATTTAACTGTACCTTGCAACTCCCAAAGAATATGTAGACAAAGCATCCGATGAAAGCGGAGTATAAACCGTACTGCAAACAAAAAATTACAAATTAGTTAATAATTTTAGCTAATTTTATATGAATTTAGCACTCGGTCTGGTACTACAAGATGTCATGAAATGTCGCGTAGTCTACATAAACAAAATGCAATGCATCTTCCTTTTTCACGTATCCGCACCTGCAAAAACCATTTTCTTCATACATTTTTCTATTAATACTGACGCAATAAGAAGTACTCTATTTGAGAAGAGATGAAAACTACATATTTACAGTTTTTGTAAGTCACCTCTACAACAATTTGAATGCCTTTTCGTAATCATTCCTGCTATTTAAATTGTGTTAAATGTTGCATATTATACTCATGAAAAGTATGCATATATAGGTAACTAACCTAGGTCCCTACACAGTACAGAGAAATCGAAACTTTATCTCCTCCAACCTCTGGCGATGAGCTTTACGTGGAAATGCTAAGTTCACTGACTAGCGGGTAGGTTGTTGCTGGCTGAAACCGGTGAGGTGACAGGCGTAAACAGGTGCGTGGCATAAGTGGATATTAGAAGGTATGGCAAATGGGATAATGAAAACTATTTATTTTGATTATGATCGATGAGAGAAAGAATGACGCTGTGACGTAGGTAAGTTGGTGACAGTTTGAAATGCAGGGTTGAGGTGCTAATTTTTTCACGAAGCGTATAAAAAGTGTGCCATGGCCTAGCACACTATTCAGCGGAAGCTATTATTAAGGTATTTCAAAAATAGAAACTGCAGCAGCTACTTTGCATATTGCTCCTACAAAACTGCGTTTTCTCGTATGAAAATTAATTGCTTAAACAGAGTAAAATAAACAGAATAATTGTAACTGTACCTGAGGTGGAAGTTGAGCTACTGCAGCCATAGCCAATCCTTGAGGAATTAGCGTAAGGCCAACAGTTAGACCTGCGATGAAATCAGCGACACCCTTGGACACAGTGTACTGAGGAAGCCATTCCAAAATGGGAAACTTTCTTGCAATATTTTTCTTGGTGAAGGATCGTTCAATCCAAGCCTTGCAGCAACCTTGTGAACCTTCATCGTCTTTGAAGTCGTCGTTGTCCTGGTTCAACTTATACTTCCATGCGGAGGACAAACCTTTATCGCCTCCTGCTATGATGCCACCCCCGACACCATTTCCCCCAACTAGACCAGCAGTTGGAGAGGTGTTTCCGGGAGTGCCCTCATTTTGACTTATTGTGGACACCGAAGGAGATCTTGATAAACCCGTCAAGCTCGACGAGCTGAAGGAATGGATTAGTTCAGTCTTCATGATAACAGTTGACACGCACTCTTTCTTACTTATATAAAACTGCCCAGCAAGTTTTCGGGAACTTTTGACTATTTCGTTTGGGGTTACTTGCAATTAGTATATCACTTTTTTAAATTTCAGTTCACTGATTCAGTTTATTTTGGTATATAAAAATTCAGTCAATCTAATTTTTTACAAAAAATTATTACTTTTTGACAAGTTCTTTTACTTGATGATAAGGCTTCTACAGCATTCAACGACTGAAGCAGTGACACTTGCGACACACGCCCTTAAATCTTGTTCCAAAATTTCAAGAATCATTCCCCGCATCCACATGTTTCCAGTAATAACCGCTTCAGTTATCTTCTGAGCACTAAATGAAAAGGCTAGTTAATCTTTCCATACGTGTCTCATTCATCACAGCAAACGCCAAACTGTCTGTATATTTCTGGTTCAGTTCAATGTCCACCCACCAACAGCCTTACTCAGCTCAACAAAAAAATACTTTCAAGGGGAAATATGTGAAATCACAAAGGAATAATTTAAAGGAAAAGGTCGTGTGTGTGCTTGTCCTCAGGTAAAAAAAAAATCCGGAAAATTACGATTCCTTCCCTATCACAACAGTTTAAAAGGTGAACAACGGTGAACTTGCCAGAATCACAGGTAACCCAGTCATTTACATAATTAAACTGATCTACCTTGGGAAAGCCTTTGTGTAAAATCGCTTATCCAAACGCAAACACAAAAACAAGCTAATCTCTCTGAATGAAAGACGGGCAACTATTGTGGAGTCTTCAGCTTTTCAGACTGGTAGTGGAAAGCTCTCACACGCGGCACTACAGCATGTGCTATGCAGTCTTTGTTCACCAATCTGTTTATTGCCTGAGTAGAGGTGATTATGCGTGTATGAATTGGCCAAAAAAAATTCCAGTTTTTTCAACCACTTTCCCTTGACCGACTTTTTTTTAAAGCTTTCGCCGTTGCCCGATATCTCCCTAATGCACGTGCCCACAAAAAACTGATAAGATTATTTATTCCTACGAGTGGTAAATTGAAGTGTTAAATGTAAATTCGGAAATTTTCAAACAAAAATTTCCGGGAATTTTCTTCTTCGAAGTTTCAAAATGAAAATAATTTTTGTTACTATTTCTTCAACAAGTCGCTTGAAAATAAACTGGAGAAGTATTTTTTTCAGTTCTTCTTCATTGGCGACCTTCTCAGATTTGAGTAAAAACCACAACTGGGCTCAACTCCGTGTCTCCCTCCGACATTTATAACAATTGAGTGCCACTTTACAGGGAAGTTGCTGAAATGAACGTGCTTGCTGATGATGATCTTGTTCAGTGACTGTGCGACTGCTTTTCACTCGAGCTCGTGTACGACGGTATTACATGCTCTCTCAAATTTCTGTAGCAAAATGGTTGGTGACTGTGGTACTGACGATACGATGCTGCTCCTGGCCGGCTCAGATAATCGTAAACAGTTGTACCTAGGCAAGGCAGTAAATGCTAAGAGGAGCTCTCCACTTTATTTCGTAAACTGACTGCACTTCTTCCACACACTCATTCTTCGTCACTCACTCGATCACTCACGAATTTTTACTTTAATTTTTCTACCCTGTCTCTACAAAATACAACCATGATGCGAGTCGTCTTCTCCTCCCCATTATATTTTGCACAGTGCAATATTGCCTTATCTAATAACATTTCATGCCTTACCTAACATAACAAAGAGCAAACTTTTAGGCAGGAAAAGTTTTTCACTTTTTTTCTCATATTTGATAAAGCCTGAGAAAGGCAGACACAAAAGCTTACATTGATATTTATATTTAACGATGGTAGCGGGCGGTTTTTACATGAGAGTGATAATGAAATATTAAATCCAATCGCAACTAGTTCTCACTACACATGTAACACTGCTAATCTACTGATCAATAGTCACTAAAAAGAGATTTTTTTATTTGTGGGGTGGTCGGTAGGTCGGGATTAAAGGTATGAGCTCATTTACCTTTTGTAATATTGCAACTGTGCTATAATGTCAGGCAAATCTACTAATATAATTTTTAATGAAGATCCTTTCTTTACTGTTCTGTGATTGATAGCCAAATAAAAAAACGGCAAATGCTACATATCCATATTATGCTGAAGCGGAGTTATCACAGCACAATGCACAACGGCGAGTAGAACTGGAATGGAGTAGTTATAGCAGAAAAAATATAAAATTGGCTCATTTCATATGTTCCAAAGTAACGTTTTGTTTATGGATTTGCGTTAGCACAACATAAAAGCGTTAGTCATTCTGATAGCAAGTGGATAAGCAATCAAGTAGGAATTAATCAGAGAGTGAAGAAGCTACTCTTTGCTCGTACTGCTATCGGAAACATTACGTAGCGCGCAGCGTTGTTATCAAGGAATATATGCTACTAACAATGAAGGGAATGCAGACTAATAATAAAAATCATAAAAATCCTACAAGAATGCACGATAAACGCCAACACGAAAATGCATACGCGATTTGCGCCGTTTGAAAGCGA
>JAHZND010005055.1:0-13271 GCA_027744115.1 Acrocyrtus sp. NNG-2020 | reverse complement strand
TCTCCGCATTTTTTTATATAACTGAAAATAGTCCCTCTACCTACTACACCTAGACTAGAATATAATTACCACCCACCCACCCAAACATTTTTATTTCCTCTTGTATCATTTACATACGTATGTAATTTTAAACCATAATCACCATCATCATCACCAACCACCACATATTAAAATGCAAGTTTAAGCATAGTCATAAGAAGCTAAAAGCTGCAATGAATTTTTTTAGGCTACAACTACAACTCATTTGTACCATGCTCTAGTTCTAATTAGTATGTAGCGACAGAAAAAAGGACTAATAAAAAATCGTTTTTTAAATTGACACAATTTTTTAAATATATTTTTTTATTCCTCCCCTCCTCCACATATATTTACATCCTACTTTTTGAGCAACAGCCAACAAAGCCAATACCAACATTCTTCACAAGCCATTCCACTCATCGCCAGCCTTTGTTCGTCTCAGCTCATGTCAATGTTTTTTTTACAGTGAACAGCACATTAATAGCCGAGCTATATAATAAACAGGCTCATGCCATTTGCCATTATAAAAATCATCCGATTCACATCCAACTCATTCTGCAATGCTAACAAATTTTTATATTATTTTAGCTTCATCCTGTATTACTTTATACACTCTGACATGATAGGAGTGGTTTTTTTAGTGTAATTGACACAATTTTTTAAATATATTTTTTTATTCCTCCCCTCCTCCACATATATTTACATCCTACTTTTTGAGCAACAGCCAACAAAGCCAACACCAACATTCTTCACAAGCCATTCCACTCATCGCCAGCCTTTGTTCGTCTCAGCTCATGTCAATGTTTTTTTTTACAGTGAACAGCGCATTAATAGCCGAGCTATATAATAAACAGGCTCATGCCATTTGCCATTACATTATAAAAATCATCCGATTCACATCCAACTCATTCTGCAATGCTTTAACAAATTTTTTATATTATTTTAGCTTCATCCTGTATTACTTTATACACTCTGACATGATAGGAGTGGTTTTTTTAGTGTTTCTCTAGCTCAGCTCTGTTCACCCACCCACAGCTTTTTTAGCTCTTGTATTATGTAATGGATTAGGTAAAAAATATAAGTTTTATGGGAAATTTGTATAGGAGCTTGTGTGGACTGTGCAGTGCAGTATTAATACTTTATTGAAAATTTGATGGTGGCGTGATCCTGAGTTTCTTCATGGCCATGTAGTCACCGCACATCCCGTGCATGTTTTTTTGTATGCTGTATCCCAGTCCAGTGGCACGTACACAAGTTTCCCATTTCATTTCCCTTTCACGTGCTGCAAAAGTGGTGCTGAGAAACAAAAAAAAATATGAGAATTAATCTGTTTTAGTTTGCAACATGAATTTTCTGATATGCTGAACCAGCGCAGCGCTAAAAACATTCTGGTTTTGCGAGGAGAAACGGGAAAAAAAGGTTAATTTATTGGGAAATCGAGTCGACTTGAGGAGAAGAGGAGAGATGACGGCTATGATTAAAACAATGTATTTATCTGATTACTTCTTACACGCTGCTTGCACGCCCCTGTCAGTTGCCGAGTGAAAAAAAAAATTCTTTCCTTCCTGGAAAGACACGTCAGTGAGAAAAAAGGCTCAGTTTTGAAGATGTCACCGACTGGGACACCGACTTGGGAGAAGAGTGAAAAAGAGGATTAAAAAATTAAGTGAAATTAGAGTAGTTGGAAACTGTCTAGTCAGTTGTCAACCTAGTTTTAGAGGGGTAGTTAGAATTAGGGTAGGGAGGGACGAAGAGAAAAAAACGGTTAATTAACTTGGAGGGGAAATTACGACGTGACAGGTAAGAAAAAGAGTTAATAAGAAGGTGACCTTGTTGTGGTGCATTTTAAAAATGATGTTGAAATGGTTGTCAGCTGCACTTCACGTGCTGACTTTATGGCACGATTGTGAGAGTGTCAAGGTTGATCGTTAAAATGAATAATGCATTTAAATGTAATTGCTTGTTTTTGATTGTAGATTTGCGCCGAGTTAAGGAATAAGACTTTGATTGAGAAGACAGAAAGGATAAATAATACTGGCTGTCAGGAAAGGAAATATTGTCACAAGAAGTTGAAGTTCCGGATATGGGGATGGCGTCTGAAATACTGGCTAGTTTGGCTAATATATCTGCGGCTGGGGGGGATGTACCTGTGCCTAGTCGACCTTTCAAAAGTGCGTTGAAGATGTTCTTTTGGCCTGTCGCACTTCCTTACTTTGTTTATAAGTTTGTGAAAGTATTTAGGAGGAGATTTGGACTTCAGCAGAGGCCACTGGAAGGGAAGGTGAGTAGAACCTGCGAAACAATATGTTGTCAATTAGTTTAATCATCAAAGGCAGTAAAGGTGATAGGATGCATTCGTTTAATTTGTGAATTCGTAATTTAATTTTTGAATGATTTTTGGTAGGTGGTCGTGATAACGGGAGCGAGTTCAGGGATTGGAGAAAGTTTAGCCAAGTTATTATACGCTGATGGATGCCGACTGATTCTTGTATCTCGAAGACTGGAGGAGTTGGAGCGGGTCAAGGTCGAGCTTGTTAGAAACAGAACTGTAAATGAAAATTATAAGCCATTAAGTTTTCATAAAAAAACAATCTTGGACGTTAAAGGGACAAAATTCAGAAAGAAATAATTTGATAAACGATTTATGTCGTATTTCAGTATGGGCCTGTGTACGTTCCTGCAACAGTACAATTAGACTTGAGCGATCTCAGTAATGTTAAAGAAAAATCAGCTGAAATACTTCAGATCTATGGCTATGTCGACATTCTCATAAACAACGCGGGTATGACCTACAGAGGAAATATTTTGGACACTGCAATTGAGGTTGACCAGCAGCTTATGGCTGTGAATTATTTCGGACCATTAACTTTGACAAAGGGTAAGCGTCATAATTTCTTTAAAAAAGAATTAAAAAGATATTGTAATTTCGAATTTGGTTTTAAAATTAAAAATTAACTGTTGCTTTTCAGGCCTTGCCCATTCAATGGCACAACGTCGTAGTGGTCGGGTAGTTTTCGTTAGCAGCGTACAAGGAAAAATCGCCATCCCTTTCAGGTACACTTCATTTAAAACTAAATTGTATTTGTTTCATGACCACAGTAAATTGATTGAAAAAATTTACAGTATTTGTAACAGGAAATCCATATGGTAGGACGGATACCACCACTGCTAGTGGTTATCACCCGGATTATGTCTCCAAAAAGATAATCAACGCAATAATAAAGGGGGAGAATGAAGTACTGATCTGTCCCCTGACCGCAAGACTGGCAATGTTATTTAGAGGCATGTGGCCTGACTTCTTCTTCTGGCTAATGGCAAATCGCGCTCGGAAAGAGCTTAATATTTCTGCGTAGATAAAAAAAGCTAGTGATAGTTTGATATTAAATTCAATCTGATAATCTTATTTATAGTAGTAACTACTATATGTTTTGATTTGAGTATGTTTCCGCTCATACCGTCTCGTTATATTGTTTATTGTATAATAATTATTTATACAGCGCTTTGTATTATCGTATGTATTAGAATTTATTGGTGTGTTTAGCACCTACACAGTCTAAATACCAAGTACCAGTGAAGAGCGAAATCCTAATTATTATCCTACCCGGTAATAGCTTATTTTTAATTTACAAAAGTATATTTGAATATAATAATTTTTAAAATATACTACTTCCGTCTACGAA
This sequence comes from Acrocyrtus sp. NNG-2020, assembly GCA_027744115.1. Taxonomy (NCBI): domain Eukaryota; kingdom Metazoa; phylum Arthropoda; class Collembola; order Entomobryomorpha; family Entomobryidae; genus Acrocyrtus; species Acrocyrtus sp. NNG-2020. Next base: position 9,573 of record JAHZND010005055.1, on the reverse strand, counting down.
AGAAATATATTAAAAATGTCAAAATGATTACCGTATATGCTCATTTATTCCCCCTGGGGGATTCGCGAAATTTTTTATTTTACCTGGGGGATTATTTGGATATGGGTTATTATATTTTCGACAATAAAGCATAATTACCCAAGACGTAAACCTATATAATACATTCTTGCTTTTTGGTACTATTTGTTTCTTGTTTTAGTTTTCATTAGTTTTCATATAATTATATGCGTCATTCCACTTCAAATATCTCATAATAGTCTTAATTCATTTATTTCACGCGAAAGCTGCATTTACGTATTGGTATCATATATTGTACAAGTAACTTTCTCATACAATGGCTTCCATTAGATTAGGTCTAGTGAATTCAGATTGAGTTCGGTATTCTGTAATTACCTATGTAGCTGAATATGAGTCTATTTCAATAATTAGCTGGAACTTGGACTTTCTGAGCTGATAAAGATGTTTGGTCGAATGCTAATTACTGTTTATTTATTTATTTACCATATAGGTATGCATTCAATGTTTCAATGTTTTATGTGGCATATGTATAACCTACCTTTTTATAGCAACTTATCTGTACCTAATTATACAGTGTCCAACGAAGTCGGAAAAGGTCAGTTGAAGAATAACGAAAACTAATGATCTTCTTATCATCACTGATACAGGGCAGGCGATCTAATAATGCACTTTTCATGCATTTCCCGTCACTTTCTACCTCAAGCATATTATGAGATAAGAAATAGCTTAATTATCTCGCATGTTTTACTTTACTTCAACTGTTAATAATTAACAATTATAGTTAGAAAACCAGTATAAAAGCGCCAGAAAAATTTGATATTGACATCACTTGTCTTCCCTCAGCAATCTAGCAAAATCAAAATCTCAGCTTTTTCATAGCTACCTTACAGTTTTGAAAACGCCAGTTTTTCACCAAACTCAAACTCAATCACCATGAAGGTCATCTTTGTAAGTGGTGAAACATTTCTACTCCTAATTTCTTCAAAATATTTCCAGAAAGTATTTTAAATTTTTAAAAATCATTTTGTTTTGCAGGCACTCCTTTTCCTCGCTTTGGTCGCCACCATTGTTGCCGCCGAACAAGGCATGCCAATGGGACACCAAGCCGGTATGCCCAACCAACGTGAAGGCAAGTTCATCAGCTACTACAGCGTCCCCTACTATTCCAGCTACTACGGATATCCTTCTTCTCTGTATTACTGGGGTTAACCTCCATGCCTGACTGACCTGCCTGATTCTGCTTCCCTCTTACTGATACCGTTGTCCATACCCCTTTTCTTATTCTTTTCACTTCTTGAGCATTGCAATGTGAATTAACTTTACTCCTATAACTTGTATCTTTTGTCTATGTAGAGGGTTATTAAAATTGAATGATTATCAAATGCAAAATTTATTTCAAGAGAGTTTTGTTTTTATTTTAAAAAGTCATTTATTATAGTTAACTCATCAAATTAGCAATTAGTAATACAGATTTTAAGCAATTGGCACTTCGCATATCACACTATACTTGTCTGTGCATGTCACATCCCACCAGGCAGGACCTTCCACTGAATTGCATGAAATTCTTAAACAGTTCCTATCATCCTTCCCAATAATAGGTCGCTGACCCCACTTGGACCAGTTGAAGTATGTGAGGTTCTTCCCGCTGTTAACTGAAAAATAGGCGTCAGCAAATATGAAGTCCACTCCATCAATCCACGACCAACGGCTGCGAGTGCAGGTATGGTTTTCTACTGCAGCGTTTTGTGCGGCGCTTTCAATGGTGGCAATTCTGTATCCTGCATTGGTACAAGTGATAATGGCCTGTTGGTAATTGAGGTCATCGCTGCCCTGTCCATTTGGCTCCGCATAAATGGGACGAACGAACACTTTTCCGTCAGCGGTTCCAAGGTACTCAAATCCAGTCTTAATTTGGATTGGAGGGTTATCAGCATAGCTCACAGTGGCAGTGCATAGTACTGCTGTATGGGGCAAAGCAAGACAATTGAAAATTAATCTTTTTCTAATTTTATAAGAAGTCACTCCTTGTGTGTTCCAATTTCTAATAAATATCTTACCAAATAAAGCAAGTACGCTCAGTTTCAATTTGGAATCCATTTTAAATTTCTCTCTAGAAAATGTTCCTTTTTGCAGGGAAGTGTAAAGAACTGCGTCTCCAGCTGTGAAAATAATTACTAGAAAACCCATCTCAATTCTTTCTTTTTATATGATTTATAGTCTCATTCTATTTCCAATCACTAATCATTAATCAGGAATTCAAGTGTCCCTTCAAAATGATAGTGGCAAATGACATCGCATCGGTACCTAAATGTTTTCGTTGTTCCGAACTATTTTTTTTAATTACATGGTGGGTGTGATCATTTTTCCTTCTATCGTACAATTTGCATGAATATTCGACAATGTGTCGAACTTGTTATATAATCATCATCTCAATTTATTTCATCAGCCACTTAAACACCCATCAAATCATTACATGGCATATCACCTACCTTACCTTGTACGTTGATTTTATGAAATGAATTCATTTTCGAGTGCTTTTGTTGTTTTCGCTACCGTCCTACCGGACTATGAATTGTGATAAGATAAATATATCCTTCTGGACACTTGGGAATTTCAGCATTTCTGTACTGACGATGACGTCTTGAAATGCTGTCGAAGCTGACATGAGAAAAACTGAGAAAATCAGGCTTAAACTACTTTCCACATGTTTCCGATACAATTTTTTATAACCTAAACCGTAAAACACACTCATCCTTATTTTCTTTTTAGGTTTGGTTCAGATTTGACTTTATTAAAAGATCTGAGAAAGTAAAATTATGTTAAAATATCAATTTATAACTTGTACTGCAAAAAATGATATCATTATAATCGGTAGAACAAGTGCAGAACTGATCCTAGTGCTGGCTCCTCTTCGTCTCCCTTTTCTCGTCCTTCCCTTTCCAGCATGCCCACCTTCACCAAAACCTTCATCATCGTCTTCTTCCTCCTCTGACTTGTTTGAAGATGCCCCGCTACCACTACCACTACCTCCTCCGCCTTCCCCTCCACTACTACCAGCTCCTCCTCCACTACTACTTGCTCCCCCTCCACTACCGCTATCTCCGCCTCCACCACTTCCTCCCTTTTCCGGAAATACGTTTTTCTGATAGGTCCCTTTCACATTCCCAGGTGGGTCGTACAACGTAACCACGACTGACGCACCGCTCGACCGCTTCAGTGCTACCCCCACTAAATTAGCTCCTTTCCACACTAACTGAGTAAAATGCCTGACAACAGCACCATCCTTCGTTGCCGCTCCCTTTCCATAATCATAATTATTTTCTTCGATATGCCAACCATTCAAGCCCTTCTTAGCAACTTCAATGTCAGAGCTTTTATCGTCATCCCAAGACATATAAAGATTCTCTCCGACTTCTCCAAAAACATTCGTGTCAGTTTTTTTAAAAGGACAGGAGTGGTCAATCGTATCTTTGTTAATGTAGTGATCAGCGCACTTCATTGCCTTTGCATTTAACTAAAAAAATGATATTTTTAAAGTAAACCTGATCACTGCTTATAGCTTTTTAAAACTTATCTTGTATCACTATTAAATATTAAAAAAGAAATCTTACTTCGGAAGAGATCTTTACTTCCCCAACCTGATGCTTCTGCCTCAGCTCATTATGCCCATTGAGTAAGGTATCTTCAATTTCTGCAGAGTTAGAAAACAATCACACTGCAAAATCATTTTTATGACCGTTTGCAAAACTGAAAAATTGTTGAACGCAGTTAAATGACAAATTTTTTATTCTTAGTTACCTCCGGCATCAATTCCGTCCAGATTGAAGATTGTGAAAATACATAAAGTAAAAATAAGTGCAGATGAGGTCATTGTAATTGCAACATAGTCAAAACTAAGTTCATTTTAGAAAATCAAAACACATAATAAGTTCGTATCACAATAATAATAATTATTATTATTACACACCTTTTACTAATAATGTCAAAGTTCCATTAATGAGCGAGCAAAACAGAAACAGTTCAATAGATAAGCCATTCGTTAACTTACATTTTATTGTGGTTCCCTTGGACAAGCATTTATAAATTGTAAGATAATGAACACTTTCTTGAAAGTGAAACTAATTAAATTGGGGCGAAATTATTTTGAAATATGAACTTTTAGACTTTTTCATCACAATAAAATTAACTTAAAAATTCTTGGTATATTTTTACATAGTAGCTGTAGCCACTCCATTTAAAATCCGCTCTAATGCATTATTCAGCGACTGTAATTTTCTATTTTACATGTAGATAAATTAGCAAACATTTAATTGAAAGGAAAGATGAGATCCATTAAGACTATTAAAGGATTTAAGAACGACAAAAGAAATTTACTGGAAGCTACCAACAATTTAATTGTTTTTGGGGAAGGGCAAAGTTCTGAACAAGTCGAGAATAGAGCGAGACAAAGACGTCGACGTCGCGTAGGTGCCGGGATGACTGCCGGAAGTAGCAAAAGTGAGTTCAGAAGTGCAAGTAGAATTAGAAATTCACAGCCTCTCGTACCCGGTCCAGGAGCGGCTTTTAAAAAGTTGAAAAGTCTCGCCCAGTATGATGTGATGTCCAACTACTTTCTGGAACCCAAGCCATGGAATAAAATGTCACGAAAAAGCTCCGCTGAGAATTCTGGGGAAAATAGGAGCGATAATAGCAATACGTATAGATCCACCACAGGATCTACCGCTGCTGCTCCTCCTCCAGACACATCTTCGTCCAAGTCGAAGCTAGTCGAAGATGCTTTTGTTGCTGCTCACGTCTGTCCAGTTTGTTCGAAAGGATTTGAGCCTGGAGCAGCAAAGTTTATTCCAGCATCAGATATCATGCGTCATAGTATGAGTGCTTATCAGCAAAACTCAAATGTGATGTTTAGGAAAAATCTGGAGGAGGGTTGGGGAGCAATGGCGAAACCGAAGTTTATCACGAAGCCTCAAGACGTGGTCGTTTCTGCTAACTGTGGAGACCTCTTCCACAAAATTTGCTTAAGGGATTGGTGCTCCGCTGGTCACAAAAGGTACAAAAAGACTTCGTACTTTATCTGCTATCCAATTTAATATATTTCAAATTGTTGAAAATAATTCACAATGAAAAATGCTTAAGATCGAAACGAGTACCAACTTGCCCCAGCTGTATGAAAGAGCTCAAGTACACAATGTGCCAGGAAATTGAGGTCATCCGAAACTTCTCCAGCGAGCCTACAACTCTGGAGAGAGATCTAACGCAGACTAAGCTAGTCAACAAAGAATTGCTGACCCTCTGGCCTGAAACTAGCAACTACTTTATTAAGCTACAAAATGAACTAAAAGATGCTGAAACGTTGTACAAGGAAATCAAGTAAGCTTCTCACTGAACCGGAAGTATTTTTAAATTTGAACGTTTAACTGCATTTGCAATTTTTCTTTTCCCCATTCCAGAGCTAAGAAGAAGAAGGTCAAGGCTGCGCTTCGCGAAGTGTCAGCGGAGGATTTGAGCATATTGATGTCAAAAGTGACTGATCCTGCAGCTTTGAAAGCTATGCTCGATAAGCAAGCCAAGGCACTGAAATTCATGGGGCAGGAAACTCTCCAAATCATGCGTATGTACTTGTAAGCTACCACTTCCATCTTAATGTTGAAGATTATTTATTACATTTACAATTGTAATCCTTTAATATTTATCTACTCAAGTTAATTTACTAATTGTAATGCGGGTTTTTTTTTTAAATGTACACTCTCAATGCTATAGGATGACAATCATGAAGAAACCTACTTCATCGCACTCAGTTGATGATGCAGATATTGACAACGCCAATGCTGTCGCGATAGCTTATCCTAGCTCAGAGTCGGATCAGAATAAGACGGATAGGATTCCTTCATTATTGAGACCGTACATTCAGGAGATCCTAAATAGTGACCAGTGTCTTAATCTGCTTTCTAGAATTATCGTTCCGATGCCTGGAGATGGAAGCGATCATAAGTTGAAGCAACTGGAGATGGAAATTCTAGAAAAATGTATGCATTACACTTTACAGTAAGTATTTGTTAAATGTGTGAAGCAATTAATATTCTACTTTGGGTTAGGTAAGCAATCATATTGCCCACTGAGAAGGACCAGCACATACACAGTGGTACCGGCAGTTGCGGGAGTCACGGAATCAATAATGAATAATCCAGCTGAAGTTAAAGAGACGATCATGGAGGGAAGTAGCGTGAACTTCCTCAGAGATGTGGGGGCACGTCACCATCACCAGATTCCAGAAAAGAGCTTGAGCGACTGTTTCAGCGAAATTCTCCGTCCGATAACATTCAGCAATCCAGATTTTGTAGAGAGGAGACCCTCGCCAATACTGGATATTTTGGAAGTTGCAAATTCAGACAACGAGTTTATCAGAATCAACTCATCAGCAGGATTATTGACGGAGACGGAATTGGAACTGGAAGTTCATGAAATTAAAGAAAGTAAAGTAATTGAAGTCGCCGAAGAAAGAGTTTCGAGTAAGGAGGACAAAGACATGGTACTTCCTGGAGAAACGGACTTGGACAATACCTTGGCGAATTATCCTCTCCCTTTTAAGCCAAAGGCGATAAATCGGCTACCACTAGTGAACTCATCTTCACTGGAAGTTTCAGCAATATCCTTACCATCTGTGCGGACTGACACTGTACCGAAAGAAGAAAGTGAGAGTGAGGGTGACCTGGAAATTTCCAAGGAAGACATTCTAAAAATTGTAAGCGCTATTGGCAGAACAGAAAAGACAGAGGTCATTTCAGTTTCTACAGAAAAAGTTGAAAAAAGTGAGCATCCTCCTCCTCCAAGGAAAACGGACAAGAATGCAAATGACGATTCCTGGAGTACGATATCTACAGATGAAGACCTCGAAGAGAGTGCAGGTGTGGCAGCTGCAGCACCTGCAACAACTTCACTTCCAGCAAACCGGAACCCATCCTGCGAGCTAGTTTTCAGTGCAAAGGAAAACTGGAAGAACGACAGCCGCCAAGTTTGCACATGTCATGGACAAGCCCCAGTTCCCAGTGAGGATAGTCTTCCAGAGCTAAAAAGTGAGCATCCTCCTCATCCAAGGAAAACGGACAAGAATGCAAATGACGATTCCTGGAGTACGATATCCACAGATGAAGATCTCGAAGAGAGTGCAGGTGTGGCAGCTGCAGCACCTGCAACAACTTCACTTCCAGCAAACCGGAACCCATCCTGCGAGTTAGTTTTCAGTGCAAAGGAAAACTGGAAGAACGACAGCCGCCAAGTTTGCACATGTCATGGACAAGCCCCAGTTCCCAGTGAGGATAGTCTTCCAGAGCAGCAAGTGTCCATCGCCATAATGTACATAGTTGACGATGAAGGGGAAGAAAGCGCTACTGAATGTCTTGCCTCAGACACATCCGTTGCCAGGAGGAAAGCTAAAGGCACAATACCCCCCGAAAAGACTCTTAGTCCGTTGCACGTCCAGGCTGAGAAGGCGTCCGAATACAGTCTCATTGCAGATCAAAACTCGTACGTATCATCCTCCTCCGATCAAGTGATTGAGGTTGCAGCACCAAATGAGGAGGAAGATACTCCCTCCTTATCCCAAGCATTAGTAATACCTTATCGCCCTCCAAGCATCAACACTTGGTTTCAGAAGGCACCTACGACAGCGTCAGTTTTAAAATACTGTGATGAGGTGAGCGCCCTTTCCGCCCAGTTCCAGGAACAGCCACAACCTGCAACCCTCCCTTAATAACTTTACAATTAAGACAAGAATTGCTTATGAAAAGGACGCTAAAATAAAGACGCCAGCTGCAAAGCCGGTTATTGGGAGGAGTCGCCCCTTCAAGTAGCAAAAGATTAAGATTGAATTTTAATTAGCGCATTTATTCCAATTCATTCCAGATTGCAGTAATGCATGTAGCATATAGCATAATGTACAGTGCAGGTGCAAGATTGAAGCTTTTGAGCTTCATATTAGGCATATCCATGCATGGAACTCTGCTACTTCTCTACTTGACTTCACTAATAGACCACAGACAGGTTATGCAACAAGAAGTTGGGTATGCAGCCATACATGAAAGCTACATCGGCTTTGGAATCACATTGCCAATGTCAGCAGGTGATACTTGATATTTCGCTTCCAAGGAAAGACATGCTTTGGAAGAGCTCTCGTCAACATCTTATCTTTCCGTAGTAACTCATCATTTATAGAATTTAAGGTGAAGCTCTTTACATTTTAACAAAATCATTGGTTTTATCATAGAGCTGTCACAGTGTCACACTTTCTACTTTTGTAGCTTATTTGTCCAGTCTACATAAGCTTGTTTCCGTGTTTTCATTTATTTATTTTTTTGATATTTACTGCATATTTTGACTTTTCAAATAAATAATTTTTATTTTTGTCGCTATATCCGGAAATAGCTGAAAAATGTCACTAGCGTGCCGACACTTGTTAAGAGCTGCTAAGCAGACTCATCAAACTTCCACAAATTTTTATAGTGTTCAGTTGCCAGTAAGTGTGCATACTCAGAAACGGACGTTTTCCAAGTCGACGGCTTTTCAATCCGCTGACAAGATTGAAGTCAGTGTGGAAAATGGAGTTCGGAAAATTGTGATGAATCGCCCGGAAGCGAAAAATGCTTTGAGCTTTGGTGTAAGTGGACTCTAACTAATAATGAGTGTAATATATTTAAGGGAATTCACCAGATCTTTAAAAGATCTATTTTTATGAACTATTTTTAGATGATGGAAAAGCTGGGCGATACCTTGCTCGAGAGTAATTCAGACAGCAACACAAAAATTATAACGCTCACTGGGACGGGTGATTTTTTCTCCAGTGGGAATGACCTAAACAACTGGAAATCAGCGACAAAGGATGAGGCAATGAACAACACGCGGAAATACGTATTGTACGAAAAAAAAACTCGTTAAAAACTTGCATGTTTTTTTTTTCAATATCGTTTCTTAAAAATTGAAGTCATTTATCAGGGAAAAGCTAATGGGAGGATTTTTAGACTGCCGGAAGCCTATAGTGGCGATGGTGAATGGCGGAGCTATCGGTGCTGGAGCAACGATGCTTCCATTCTGTGATCAAGTTTTGGCTAATGATAAGGTTCGAAATAAAATGCCATTAATTCTTTCATTCCAGTCACTCTCTTTTTCTGAGAAATTTTTTAAAAAGAAATTCTCTTTAACTTGGTTTTATTAGGCTTTCTTCTTCACTCCGTTTCCAGCTCTAGGAATTGTACCAGAGTTTGGTGCTTCGTACATGTTCCCTAAAATAATGGGATATGCTAAGGTACTAACAGACCTGTAGCATTTAGCTAAAGTGCTATCTAATTAATCAATAGAGTAGTTAATTGCAAATTAAAATTGATTTATTTCATATGGTAGGCCAATGATATGCTCATTTTCTGCCACAAGCTAACTGCAGAAGAAGCCCTGAAGTGTGGATTTATCAGTAAGTTATTCCCTTCAAATGTTTTTGCCGAGTCTTGCCAGAAGCTTGTGGACGCCTATGCTAAGCTTCCTCTCGAGGTACTTAAGACCTACTTT
>JAHZND010005054.1:0-13791 GCA_027744115.1 Acrocyrtus sp. NNG-2020 | reverse complement strand
GTGACGTTTTGTCCTTATCAGTTGCTACTCAGCCCTGCGACGAATGAGTTAGCTCATCCTCTCATAAAATGCGAGAGCGTTTCCTACAAGAATACAAAAAGTGCTGTCATGGCTGTGCTAGCGTTACACACTGCGTAGTATTTCTGTCTGATATATCTACCCGAGAACCAATTGAAGCTCTATAAAAAAAATTTTTTCGATCTAAATTGAATACTTGACTGACGAAGAGATAAAGGTCTGAAAAAAAATATTACGGAAAAGTCATGTCATGTTAAGTCAACCTCTCACCGCCCACACGCCACCGCTTTTTCTTACTCTCTGACAGAAACTTTAATATGCGTCGGTTGCAACATCGCTCTGCAAATGTGCTCACCGCTGAACATTGCGCGACGGCTAAATGAGTGAGTGACTAGCCATAAATTGATTAATGTGGTTTTGATCAGTTTCACATTAGCCTACATCATCTTGATGCTGATTTTACATTTTGATAGGGCTCCCTTAAGTGGCGAATCGTCAAGGAGTCCTTTTGTCGACTTGCAGAGATACAATAGCGTTTGAATTTGGAGTGAGTGTGCTCCGAGATGCCAGCCTATTTTGAGCTGACAATTTAAAAGTGGCTAATTTAATTAAATAAAAAACAGCTTTTGCAGAATAAACATGCCAGACTTAAAGAGATATGCAATAGTGTCTCTGAAATATTTTTTTCTTTGGTGGCTGCTGCAATATAAAGCAACTCCTTTTGAGAGGAGGAGGGTAGCACCTTCTCGCCCCGATATCATCAAACATAATGTCATTCAGCAGCAGTTAAAAAGAAGGTATCTTTTGAGAAGATCACATTTTTTTTCTTCTTCAGAATAGCAAGACTTCCCTAAGGAAGAGATAATTCAATCTGTCCAAATAAGGTCAAATGAGGCGTCTCAACCGTGTAAATTATTACCATAGAAGGGACATGAATAGAAAACTCTCTACGGCGAGCTCTCCTCTGGCTGGCACATTTCGAGAACCGAACCACCACTGGTGTGCCACCAAACTCCAACAAAGGACTGTAAACTTTAAAAAAAAAATTCCTTGGAAAAAATGTGTAACTTTACACTCCGTCCTCGTCTTTTCCTCCTTTTAAATTTAAATCCGAGAGCAGAGCACATCCAACTAATTTTTTATTTTAAATTTATTTTCTCCCTAAAAAAATTTTGCTTGTGGAAGTTCCCCATCCAAAATATTTTATTAAATTGCGAGTAAAGTACTTTTTCTTACTTTTGGATGCGGAGATGTTGAGTGGAAAGGGGCAACGGAAGACTTGCGCATCCAGCTCTTCTTACCTTAGCTTTTGCGTTTTTATCTGAGAACTAATCAGCAAATAATGGCTGCGAACTGTGAAGCATTTTTGCTTCCTTCCCCACTATATAAGTACTTAGGCTCATTTGAGTTGTACACCCCCTCGCAATCATTGTCTTGTCTGCTCGCTTCATTCATACATCATGAGAGGGAGAGAGTCCCAGGTTCAACCCACATTCCCTCTATTATCAAATCAATTCCATGTTGCAATGCGGAGACGCTCTTCTCGCAGTGAGACAATTGAGGAGCCACACTACTTTGCATTACAATCATCGCGCAAGAATGCAAAACAAAAGAGTCTTAATTAGTCATTCGTCTCCTTATTATCATTCATGAATTGTTGGCTGCAGTTAATAATAATAAAAAAAATTTTGAGTGAGGCAGTGCCCAAGTAGGAACTGGTGGAGGAACGGCTATAGAATTAAAATCGTGAAATGAATCATATGCCATCCTAAAAGTCGTCATCGCTGCGGAGTTGCGAGAGCTGTGATTACTTAACGTGCCCCCTGTGAATGGCATATCTCTCCCAAAAATCTAAATAGGAACTGAATTAAATATTGTAGCAAAGTGGGCCTTTGAATTAAAATCTTTGCGAGAGCAGCAGCAACCAGAACAGAAAAACAGAAAGTTAAAATTGCGCAAGGAAACGGCTTTTCACTTCGTCTTTCTATCCTGAGAAAAAAACAGAGCTGCTTTGGCTACTGCTTTAGCCCCAACTTCGAGAAATTGTAATGGATGTGGGAATTTTAATAATAAAAAGCCCCAATAAAAGTCAAAAATAAAAAACTTTGTCGGTGTTCCACTGTACCGATACATTTTCCAATGTTGGATCTGGATCTTGGATGGCCAGACTTGAAACAAAACTTTGTACAAGTCCACTGCAGATTGTGAGAATACGCAGTGGCTCTGAAATGCTTAGATTTTCAAAGATGCCGCCGAGGTCAGAGGTCGGAAACCTGCAACCACCTCCACTCTACACTTTTTATGCTGAGATTTGCTCTCCCACTCGGCGCTCACTTCATTTTTTTCAGGTGACCATAATATTTACAGGAACAGGTATCATTAGGAGTGCTCGTGGATCTCCATTTCAAAACAAACATTGCACAATGGATGATGCCCTAACAATCAAAAGCTGAATACTTTTAGCGATTTACATTTTTGGACCTAATTTAATTCCATAACAATCATAATAATTGCTCAGCCAAGGAGTTCATATACCACCCACCCTTTACATTGTGCGGTCATTAAGCGACTAGACGGTCGGCATATAAATAATAAAAAAAGGAACAAAAGCCATATGAATAAATTCGTGGAAAAAAAATAATATTACAAAATATCCTCTTCTCACTCGCCATTGTTTTTTTTTCATAAAAGTCCTTCCCAGCTCCAATAAATTTTTCCCCATAATGGACTATGAATATGTATGACGGGGTAATTGAAAACGGCCCAGTGTGTGGGAACTGGAATGATAGTGGAATCGGAGTAGAATGCTCACAGCGAATCATTAACTAATTAGGGGACAACTTTGGCTCTCCGCATCATTGTCCCAGCCTTTTTCTCAGCGCTCCTCCAGGGTGGCCGATCAATTTCCTACTCTGAAGATTACAGTATTGACAACTTGTGCCGCTTACTCTCCGGTGGTCTCGTTTCCGATCTGGGCAATTGAATAAGATTTTTTTCTAATGAGAATATTGATTTCTCCTTTTTCCAGTGATACCAGGCTAGTTTCATATGCGCCAAAACAGGCATCATAAACTGTCAAATAAAAAAGATGACTAGTTTTTTAAGGGTAACCATGGCTAGTTTAAATAAAAAAAATATTTATTTTATCTGAACACTTCAAAAAACTGATATTGCAAAGTTGTGATTTCTCAGCTAATTTCGTAACAGCCTGGAAAAGGAAGAAGAAATTTACTTTTTACTATGCTGTGGGGCCTGTACTGTAAAAATGTTATTTTATCGTAAAAGGACTTCGTGCTGGTATGTAGGAACAACAGAAGTGAGCTGAAATCCATTCAAGTCTGGACAAATCTTTATGGTAATCTAGTTGGACAGAGGCAGGCAGATGAGCCGTTTAAGCTTATCGTGCATGACTGTATAGCCAAGCACTGACTTCTCTTTTACAGCTCATCTTTCTCGATTTTCTTCACTGGTGTGTGATGTGCATCATTTACTGTCAAATTTTGAGCCGCGCCCTCATTTCCTTCTTCAAAAAAAAGATATGTATGGCGCTACACATTTCCACTCTCACCAGTTTCCATTTCACTGCTTGCGAGGAACATCTTCCCCTCCTGTTTTACATTTTTGCATTTGCGCTCGACGGAAACTGCGAAATGCACTTTTCCGCGCAGCTGTCCCACTTTCAGCAAATTCTTTTTAAAAATTTTACAGCCCAATTAAAAAATTAAAACTGTAATATGCTAATCTCCGAAAAATATATTAATGTCGCAATGCAATTCTTATTTAATGCAAAAAAACACTCGTAAAAACATAATCTTCAATTCCCAGTAGAGATCGCAAAATGCTGAAATAGATCAGCAATTTTTTTTTTCAGAATGTACTCCCAAACCAAATTACATTCAAAGTGAGTGTCGACCATCATCATCTTCACATTTTTGTCGTGTAGTGACGAGTCTGATTACAACTTTCGGTTTCTGCTCTTTTTTCCTCCATTTCTCTCCCCCTCTCTTCCTTTTAGGAGTCACCTGAATTAGCACACAATAGGTAGGACTACAATGGAAAATGGAATAACAATCGTAATAACGGTTGTCAGCTACACACATTTGCATTTCAAACGAATGAAATCATCCTGGTCCTAATATGATCTTTTCTCATCGCTGATCGTCCCACACACAAACGAGCAGAAAAAAATGAGTTTCATCAACCTTGCCGGTTCCCCGTATATCCTATGTATTTTTTACTATGTGAATAGAATAGAGACGAGGTATAGAATCGTAATTATAAAGCTGACTCCAAATTGTCACTCTTGACACCACCGCAGCAATTTTATTTTTATCATCGCTGGCGTTCGGGCATTTACTTAATAATATTTATTTTTTAGCTTGAGCATTAAAAGTTCCTCAGCCTCCTTGTGCTAAGTGCTCCTAATCAAAACAAAGTAATGGGCTATTTGAAGAAGATATATCTGCGTCATTGCTTTATTTTTATCGAGCTATATGAGAAAAAGGGGTGAAATGATCTGGGAACAAAATGCGCATTGTTTCCATTGTTTCTCTAATCCTGTCTCAGCTGAAGGAGCTGATCGCAGTCTGATTGTTTGTGATGGAAGTGTCCCTTTCATGAAATATTGTCCTACTCCCTGGGAAAATGTGTATTTTTTTTAGCTTTACCTCCTTTCTAGTGTAGGAGGGCCACTTCCATTAAACTCAATCTTGATATTTTCCCATGTTGTTAGAGTTGTTTTAAATGACAAATTTATCTTTTGTTTTCCATTTTGTAGAGTCATCTGAATGTTGGATGATGGCAATAATTTTTTTTAAAAAAATTGAGAGTCCCTAAATAGTGCTGCGTAAGTACACTTGTTACAAGCTCCACAAATAATTTTTTAAAGGAAAAGCTGCCAATGTCTCCTTGTTTGTAGGGGCTTACGTTTACGTTGCTCAATTCCATTTTTTTAAGGCGTTAGCTGCCCCAACTTGCAACATTTTCCCTGCAAAATACCAAAAAAAATTCAGTATACTGAGCCAACCGGGGCACTCTAAGACAACTCAAATTGGCTCTGCTTTATCAGTGCAAGTGACTTGCAGTAATTTTTGTTCCTGGCTTTACACCGTCATTAAAACAATTTTTTTTACGAAAGGAACTTGCCCGTTGACAATTTTAGAGTCATCTTGCAAATTACTACACCGCTGCACACTCCTTCCCTGTCATGTAAATCTTATTTTGCGAGATGTAACAACGCCGTTTTTGTTTTTAATTTCTTGTAAACAGCCACAATCCACTTTTATAGTGTATTATTGCCTTTTGACACTTACTACTCTTCACTATACCATCCATCATGCACTTTTTCGCAGTTTACCGAGGGAGGCCATATATTACAAAGTATTTTGTCAGTTTTGTCACCATGATCTCTCTTTACGATACGTCGTTACACACTTGTTTTCCCTTGTTCCTGTCACCAGCCTGATTGTAATGAAGTTATGAAAAACTCATTTTGAGTGACAGCCCAGCCTCACAATCCTCTCTTGACTAGAATTGGAAAAATAATGGTAAATTGCGAAAAAAAAGTACATTTTTATAATGAGCGAAAACTATAAAGAAATAAAAAAAACGAGATGGACACGACACTTTTATAATTTATTTTTTGAGGATATTATTATGCCACACACTACTTTTTTTTACACCTTTTTAAACCTGGCAAAAAGCTAAAATGGCTGATGTGAGTGTTTGGTGAAAAATGCAGACATTAAAATTATTGCTGTGTGTTCCTAAGTATGACAATTGCAAACAAGAAAATGTGTCCATTTTCCATACTCCCTGTTAGCCCGTTTCAAGATTTATATTTACAAAGGTAATAAATCAGCAAGTACCCTTCACTGAAAGTAGCGTGTACTGTGCTTTCAAGAGTGCAGGAAAGGAAATGTAATATTTTCGCTGAGAAGTGTACGTGTGTGGCGTATGGGATCATGGAGAAGGATGACATGGTCCATTATACTAGCATACCAAGCCCAATTTCAGAGTCGTGAGGATCAATTTCATGGTATTCATGTAAATATGTTTTATTGCCAAATATTATATTTTTTTGTGGAGCTATCCTGCCTCCTCTTTATATACTGTTTATATGCTAACTTCTTAATTTAAGTTCACTAAGGTGAATGGGAAAGTCTCACCTGACGCAGGAAAAGACGAAGACGTGCAGGATGCTCATAATGTGAGTGCGGGCATGGAGGCGCTGCTGATGATTTATGCAGATTATTTTGAAAATCTTTGCGTAACCTATCGTCATTAAAAAAGTTCAATCGACGGGCACGAAATGCTCTAGCCGTGTAAATAATATCAATAAACACATAAAAATTCAGAGTGCTGAGGTTGGACTGGTATTTTGGGTTTTCGGTGAATTACCGGCCACCCATGTAAACAGCTCTTGGAAAGGGGTATCATAAAAATGTTCGTAAAAGTTCGATTTTCCCAGGAGGAGGGAAAGCTGATTTGCCGAGTTTGCATGTGTAAAAGCAGAAAAAAAATATATTTTATAAGATGTTACATGATACATGATATTACATGTTTTAATAAGGGGACATGACACTTTAAGTGTTGGAGGGAAGGAGATACCCTTGCTGATACACAGTTTGCGTGCGTGTACCCTTCAGCGAACTAGCACGTAAATTATGGACGGTACTGCTCTGGAGCGAGAAGAGAACTCTGGACTCTGATCCAGATGCCACATAAAAGAGAGTTACGAAGGTAATTGAAAATGGGTACGCTTGACATTTCAAGATTACACATTTTTGAGTTTTGAGTCTGGAGCTATTTTGGAGCGCCAGGCTGGAAGTGACAGAAATTTCTTGGTGGAAGTGCTTTATCGGAATGCACTTTGAATAGAAATAGCCGAATTAGTGGAGAAGCTATGGAGAATGCTCAATTCAGGATGAAGGGAGGAACACAAGGAAATAACTAACCAGTACAAGAACTGAGCAGGTTTTCATGTAATGGTGATTTACTGGACTGTCTTGGAGAAACTGGAGCAATTTGTTAAAAGTTGAGATAAATGAGTTCGTTGTTGAATGCAACCCACCACATTTATTTTCCCTGTATAGGAAGCATACCTGGGCAGACATCATTTTAAAAAGAAAAGTGAATGGATATCGTGTAGGTCAATAAAGATTGTTTGCTGGGCCATTGTGTCACTTTAAAATAGGATACCAGAAAGTGATAAAAAAAATTTTCATCTGGTGTGAAGTGCAAGCCCACTCCTAAATTTTAGGGGAACAAGACAATATCGGAAAATCAGCACCCTTGACTTGGCTTCACTACCTTTTCAAAATATATATATATCTTTGTAACAATCGAGGGATGCGCATTTAGGGCTATTGTCAAGAGAAAAAAAAATTACTTCGCTAAACTAAAAATTCTGTACGAATTTATGGGAAAATATTGGAATTGAAAAAATTCAGACAATCTCGTAAATCATTTGATTTCAATAATGTCGTGAGCATATCACCACATAGCACCCAGTGCACAATTGGACGATGTTTACTTTTTAAAAAAAATAATAGTTTTTACACTTTTATAGTGATGTTGAGACTTGTGGCTTTTCGCCTTTGTGTGCATTATGCCCTCTCCTCGTTGTGATCCTGGCACTTGACAAAGATTAACTGCGAGAGGAGCACCGGTGGCAGGATTGTTGACTGTGCGCCACTGTTGTGAAGTGACCACAAACACTACAAATAGCATTTCCTTTAGAAAACTTGTTGACAGCGTGAAAAGGGAATGAAAAGGTGGGTAACGAAGTTAAAGAGGACCCTGTAGTAAAGCAGCTTTTTCCATTGAGCCATACATACACTTTTCGCTTTGTGTGGAATGAATGACAAAATTAAGATGAGGATTTTTCACTGACTAAAAAAAATCCATTTTTAATGCTTGAAACCAGAGACACTTCATTCATTTCTGTTTGCTTTCTTTTCATCAGTAAACTGAATAGACTGAAAAAAATGTTTTCTTGGATTTGAATGGGATTCCTTAGAGTAAAATTTATGTTTTCTCGGGTATTCTTCATACACATTTTAGAAAAGATGGAAAAGCGCTAGTTTCTACGAATTTGTGTATTTTTGTAAATAGTAAAATTCTGTTTTTTGTCATTTGTGAAGAAAGGTAAATAAAAATTGTTTTCTATTTATGAAAGTCAATAAAGTTACTTTCCTGAAGCTGCTTGGAATGAAAGAGGGGCTTTGAGTTGGTTGCCAAGCGGGATTTAATTTACAGTTACAGCTGAGAATGAAATATTTGAAGATTAATTTTAATAGAGATGCACGGGTAATTAATGGGATTAAACGAGTGGAGATTACAAGTACCCGAAAAGACCTCTTCTCCACTCAGCCCTCAACTTGAAGACATGTCGTATTTGTACTACAACTTGATAATCGTTAATCATCGGATGCTTTCGATTAATAAAAGAAAATTGACTGTTACTCGCCGACCTCTTATCATGGACTGCTTCCGAAGTGTACTCTTCCCTACTCGAAATGATTTATCACTCGACCGCTCTCCAAAAGTGGTCACCGGCGTAAAGCTCCTCCGCATTTATTACTATTTGTAAATGGGGACCGAAACGAGAGCCACACGGACCAACCGCAACGATCGTATTTGGCTGGGTTCGGGAGGAATTTATGATCCTTCTCCAATTTTGGGCTATTACAAGGGAGCGGGCTATTCTTAATTGTTTCCTATGCAGGAGGCAATCATATCCCGAGGCTGGGTTAAACAGAACACCGAAATCAAGACGAGGGATCCATTCGATCCGAAATGTGAATTAGAAAGGCACTCAAAAGAATAATTTTTTTAAAGTTATTCTAGCTGTTCAGCTTATAAAATGTATAGTGGAGGGGAAATCAGAGATTTTTCTTTCACATTTAAAACAGAGACTTGCTTAACATCATATCAAAATTTTTATCTTTTGATAAATTGCCTCGCATAAAAAATCAAAAATAGGAATGGAGCACCTGAGCATCTCTTCTTTTTTAGGCTGGCATGTCATTGTGCGAGTAAATTAATTTTGATAGAGAGCGATTACGACATGTTTAGGTAACAACAATTTCGAAATGTGTGAATCATCAATCTCTTCAAATTTGACTTTTGCTTTGAGAGTGCCACAAAAAAAAGAGAAAACTGAGAGCCTGAGAGAAACTCTTCTCGACAAGTGTTTTCCACACCGTAAATAAATAGACGGATTCAGCCTCTTACAAAAACGCTTTTCGTATTTAAATTTGGGAGTCCCTCATTGTTCATTGGTATAACACCAGACCAGGAGAAAAAAATATATCAACGGCGTAGCTCATACATCACAAAAGAGGAGATCATCAATGCTCTCAACTCATCATACATCAACGTCACTTTTCATTGAATTGTTTTGTCGTGCTGTGCCTTTTTTACCGCATCAGACTTTCCTCATTTCTGCAGCTCTTTAGCCAGCCGCTTTTTGTACTGGGAACACATATACAAAAATACAGGCTCAAGAATTTATACCCATTTCTTCAGTTTATATAGCAGAGCAGTTAAAAAACCAGTGAAAGTTATATAATCTCAGTTTTAAAGCCGTACCCGTCTCGTATAGTATTAAAATAGGAACATAAAAATATATATTTTTTTCTGATTGCATCCACTTATCAGCGAGTTTACTCAGGTCGCAAGTCTTGAGAAATCGCCACGACATCATTTCATTAGTAGTCGATCCTAATCTTTGAGAAAATTGCACATTTCCAAATTAAGCAGCAAATTCCAATTTACAAAAATCAATAAGCAACCTCTCTTCTCCTTGCAAATGGGCCGCTGAGCTGAGCTTGCGTTTTGCTTATTTCTCGACCCTCCGCTCATTACATATATTTCTTGTCCTACTTTTTTTCCCTCAATCAGCCGCGCACGACTTAAAAAGTTTAAAGACGACAGTCTTGATTAACCGCAGTAACTCTTCTCATTACCCCATTACATTTACATAAGCGAACATTTTCTTTTTGGAAATTTCGGAATCAATCTCCTCACAATGTACAACATCATATAAAGAGCTCAAAAAAGAGGATTATTTTTTTTTTGAGAGAAGGAGCAAAAGTGGTCTCTGCTTCTTTCAGTTCTTGTCCTTCATTGCACCTCTTTCCCTTACT
Source organism: Acrocyrtus sp. NNG-2020 (assembly GCA_027744115.1). Taxonomy (NCBI): domain Eukaryota; kingdom Metazoa; phylum Arthropoda; class Collembola; order Entomobryomorpha; family Entomobryidae; genus Acrocyrtus; species Acrocyrtus sp. NNG-2020. Next base: position 3,622 of record JAHZND010005054.1, on the reverse strand, counting down.
CGTATTTGCAATAATCATTGTAATGGAGTGAGTGACGGAGGACGGTGCGACGAAGAAGAAGAAATCCTTTTTGCCTGGCTATAGCTGTTGTAGCCACACAGCACTTTGTAAGTATGCCTGCGATAGGATTGTAAGCAACATCAACATGAAGATTACACGATAGCCATCAGGATGATGATCAGAAGCAGAAGATCACCCGGTGCGGTACATTAAAACATCATTGAGAACTCAATGAATATTCCATTCGTATAACGTGCATAATCATCAATCTTACAAATATGGTGAAAGAATCAGGATTGCCCTATTCCCATAAATTGTGCTCTTCGGCAGGTCTTGATTCCTTATACAGTCGGCAACTTGGTGAGCTTACACTCAATAAATTAAGTCAGAACCTATGGGCAAACGTGTTTACTACTATGATGAGTGAGCACCAAACGCAGAAGTAATATTATTAAGGTAAAAATGTAGCAACTTTTTTTTCCTCTCCTCTCTCAAAATATTTATCATCAGCTCTTCTCATTTTTATTCCCAATCCGTAAAGCTGATCCTTACAAGAAGAGCTCTCCGCTGTAGGATAAAAACGCTGTATAGTTTTCCTGGACGCTTTTAAATTGAGCAGGTTTAATGTTTAATTAGCGAGTCCCTAACTTTACCTAACTTAACTTTCGGATTTCGGCTCCTATATAGCTCCATCTCATTTCAGTATCTGGACGGATGGAAATCACGCAGATTGCTTTTGACATAAGAGGCCTTAAACTACGTAGAAAAAAAAATTATTGATATTCCCTTTTCACTTCATCCCTTAAAGGGAAGCCTGGATTTTACTTGTGACGTTAACGGCTCTTCCACTCGGGGCAGAAAGCTAACCAGCTCTCCATTTCTGGTGGCTTCCAACCAACTTTCAGTAGACCACGAAGGGTACTGATAATCTGACAATGGCTCTCAGCTCCATTTTCCCATTGTTCACCTGAGCTGAATAGAAACCCTTTTTTATACTCTGGACCGACCCATGAAAAGAAGGATCCCATGAATCATCACTACTCTCTTTCACTCCTCCAGTTTAAAACCAGGCTACCAGTGTAATATTCTGGAGAAGGAATTTGACATTTAACCCATTATCCACTTTGCATAAAAATACTTTTTTTTTCTGGAGAGTGCACCACAAACTTCTACCTGCCCAAACTGGAAATCCATTCAGAGTAAAATTACTGACAAAAAAATCCGCTGTACTGAAAAAAAAGCTTGATATTTATTAGGTCAACTGGGAAAACGCGGCAGATCTAAGAGAAAATACAACAGCGACTCTACAAACATGCGAGTTGTCTCGTTTCCTTAAATTATTTTAAGGACTCCACCCAATGTCGATAGTCGATACTCTTCTTCTATTGGAAATAAAACATTGACAAAATTTAAATCGCTAGCTTTCCCCTATCCACCGCTGATTTACTTGCTTCTGAAACATCGGAGCAGTCCATTTTGTAAAAGTTTTTGTCCTAAAATGGAATTATAAAGGAAATTTTCTTAGCTGCATCACAGCTAAATTATAAATTCTACTAACTCTGTTCATGATTACCCGGGAACTTCCAGAATTTAAATTTGTGTGGTGTGGACTCATCAAAAGTTGGAGATACAAATACGAAAAGTAATTTTAGATCCCCGGGATCAGAACTGACTGCCACCATATGGTAATTCTGCATGAGATAGGATCACACCGTGATTGCGGACAACCACAGAGAATGGGGTTTTCCTTTATAGTAGGAGCAATCAGTAAAAGTCAAAAGTTAAAGAGGATTTGCTTGGCAATATCTGTATGAGGAGCTCCACAGAAAAAAAATATTGTTTTGGTGTAGCAGCACTCGAGAAGGAGTACAAGCAAAAGGATTATAGAGATGAATGGTAATAATCATATGATAAACCAATCAGTGATCCTTTTTTAAAAAAGAAAATAGATCCTATTGACCTGCTTTGTTCGCTGGCTTAAAGTGGTGACGGTATTGTTGTAGCTTTGATATAGGTATAGGATCTTTTTTGGGCAAATTATGACACTGCAATATGAGCTAGCTCACTGTCCGCACAGTAGTAACTATTCCTGAGCAAGTGGGGTATTCCGATACAATAAAAGTTTGCTTTAAATTTGGAAACTACAAAGTATAAAAAGAGTGGTTGTGCGGTGGACAGGCTGATAATAATTCTCAATTCTTATGTCGAGTTAAAAAATACAAGGATAAAAAATGTGTATCCCAGAATGGGTAGGAATAATTGAAATTATCGGGATCATCACGCCTCATCATCCCATCAGGATAAGCGCGTTGAGAAGGAAAAGATAGAACTGCTGCATCTGCACTTTTGCTGCTCGTAATCCTATTAAGTGCAGCAGAGTTTTGTACTACTCTGGCGGTCGCCGTCACTCTTGGTGTCCGCCACACAGATCCCTCCACAGTCACAACTAAGTTTTTACGGAAGCGCTTAGCCTCGTTCTCGCTCTCGTTTTTATCTCAGGAGAATATAATATAAAAACTTCTATAAATGGACGACTCCTGAAAACAGTCCCTTTTTCAGGGGAGCGTACCTAATTCCGATCAGCTACTTATCATTAATATTTTATGAACTCCTTTTCTCTTTCTGTAATTGAGCCACTGATCCTTCTCCTCTCTCTCTTTTTTAAGTACCATTACGCTTCACTATTTTCTCAGAGCTGTCACTAGTGTTTTGCCTACTTTAAATATGAATGGGAGCACAGCTACTTATCAATTTCCTTTTCAATTTTTTTTAAACCTTCATTGTGGCCACTCACTTGAAAAGATGAAGCTGAATTGATCTGATTGCTATATGGGCTCCCTTTACAAAATCGTAAACTGATCAAAATGGATTTGTTTGCTGTTTGTAATAGTCCGTTTTGTGCACTCATCATGATGACTGTAAAAAGGAGTATTTAGTAAATGGTAAAAAAAAGTGAAGCTCATACACTGTTTATTTTTTTTACGTAAGCTGGTAGGCATGAAAGGTGACTGCTAGCAGGGTATGAATGATGTTTTGTTAGAAGAAAAAAAAATTATTGGGAGGATGATGATGACGACGACGAACACTGCCAGAATGTATATAAGCCGTGTGGCAGTATGCGAAGTCATCCTATAGATTTAAACAATGATTGGGCACGGAGCAAACATGTAAATTCATTAATAAATCGTTTAATTCAGCAGTCAACTGCTACTGAGCTTTAATTTTTCAGTTGTGGGATCTTCAGAGGGGGATGTGTGTGTAGCTCAAGGTCGCAGGAATATTATGATGAGCCGTCCAGAATGCTTTAATCGTGAAATGGGACTGGGAGCCTTTTTGTGAGTTGAGCGAGTGATTTTCACAGCGCCAAAACAAAAGAGAAGCCATTCAGATGAAATAATAGCGAGAGCTATTATTTCGAAATTGGATCCTCCCTGTAAAAATTGAGGATTACGAAAGGATTTGAATAAATAGCTGCCAGCTCCCTTTTGGAGACGATCGTTGATAATATTTGAGTGAAAGAGGGCTGATCACGAAACCAGATTAGAGGAATAAATAAATTGTCTAAAAAAATTAAGAAATAGTTACAATGGCGAGGAAGAAGATGGTGTGCTTTAAAAATACA
>JAHZND010005053.1:0-66874 GCA_027744115.1 Acrocyrtus sp. NNG-2020 | reverse complement strand
GAAGTATTATCACTCGGGGGTTCCTGATGATGTTGGTGAAACTCAAAGTCGGAGATGTGGATGAAGGTGGTTGTGGAGTCACTTGTGCTGCTGCACGGGTCGGTGGAGACTAGGCCGGAAATGGAGTCACAAGCATCGCCACCACTTACCATGGAAGAGTTGGAGGACATGACTGCGCTCATGGAGGAAGATGGCTGTATGGAGGCTTCGGAGCTGGAAGCATTAGTGTCAGAGAAAGGAAGTTTTGTGGATTGATTGTCAGAGTACATTTCAATGGGGGAGTCATCTGTCGGGGGAGAGGTCCCGGAGTATGTGTAGTGGGGTGAGTTGAAGCTGGGGGCACCGTACTCTTCCTGGTGGGAGAAAACGGGGTAGATTGGCTCGTACCTGTTGGGTGTTATTGGAATGCTCAGGTCGCTTACACTACAGCCGCTGTCCTTTGAAGCGTACTTGCGTTTCAAATTGAAGCTGACTCGTTTCCCGTCAACGTCGCTCCCCCGTGCAGTGTCCCCATTTGTACAGAGCGGATCCCTCGGAGGAACATCCAGCTCTAGTTCAATGTAGCTTCCATTAAGGTCGATTACTGGTGTTGTAGCGTCATCATCTTGATGATCATCCGGAGGAGTTGTGCTTCCAGCTGGAAGTGCTCCCCAAATTGGCACCTCAGCAAATTGGCTGGAATCTCCATATTGAGAGAGATAGCGCCCATTTGCTATCTCCTCATCACCGTTTGTAGCAGTCGGAAATTTTCCATTAATTTCACAAACACTTGAGCTTATTGTAGCAAGCTCCCCTCCACTTTCACCAACTTCAGGATACGTGCAGCTGAGGCTTCGAATGTGACTTCCATTTACTTCTAGAGTAGCAGCGCCTCCGGCATAACCCCCATTCATTTTACCATTTTTCCCTCGATGCAAACTAGCTGAATTAATGGAATTTCTACCTCCTTTCGTTCTCATAAGGGGTGATTGGTCCTTAGGTATCAGAAAGCTAGCTCTGGAGCTAAGACTGCTAATTTCCGAGAGAGTCTCGGGACTGGCTAAGGGCGCCATCCAATCTTCGTATTTTATAGGCCCAAAGATTTCCTTAAATGTGCTTCCCTCCTCACTACCCCCAGAGCTGCTGTTGTTCCCCATGCTGCTCTTTCTCTCGTGGCCCATCATCTTCTCCTTCTCTAAAAATCGCTCCTGGAGACTTGTCACGTAATCCCAACTGACATTTAGAGACGCTAAGATGTCACTCAACCCCAGATTTGTTGGAGTTAGCTCTCCATCCCCCTCAATATCTGCATCAGCATCAATTATCAAAGGACTAGGATTCAGGAGGGTGCACTCTGGAGAAGACTTAGAGTCTGCGGAAATCGTCCCATCTTCCAAACTCGTCAAACTAGCCTGAATATGAGGAATTCTCATCTCTAAACCGCTACTCTTTTGGGGGGAAGCTCTACTGGACAGCTTTTCATTTATAATAATCACGTTGCTGTCGTCATCCGCCAGCATTTCGTCCACACCCCTGTCATCAGCACTCATCCTGGCTCCGCCTCCCCCTAGAGATTCCCTGGAAGTCATTAGCGGGGAAGTGCTACTCGCTGCGAGACCCGTCCTTTGAGGCTTCGCTGGACCATGGTTATTCACAACCTATCGTAGATTAATGCAAAATTTACGCACAATTTCACTCAACAATTTAGAAACAATGTTCCCGCCAACCTTCAACTCATACCAAAATGTCTCTCTACAACTACTATCCTGTTTTACTTACTCGAAAGCTTTCATTGAGTTTGATTGTTGCGCAAAACTTACAAACGAGCGAAATTTACCCAAACAATATTAAATTTAAAGGAACTGAAACTAAACAAAAAAATATTTTGCTCACCCTTTTTCTAAGAACATGACGAAAAACAGTAAAAAAACTTATCAGACAAATGTGGTGGTGTGTATGAGGGTAAGGATAGGTTCAACAACACGAGCGCGCTCAGTTCTTTCGGCAACTCCGCGCGGAGCGCAAACAGCGCCGTGCTCATCTCCATTACCACTTTCCTCCCCATTATTATTATTATTGTGGTTGTTGTTGTTGATGGAACTGGAATGTGCAAGCGGTGATGCTGCATGCAGCAAAGAAAGAGAAATGTATTCGAAAACAAATGGAAACTGGTCATGTGTCAGCTCAAGTCTGTTCTCGGTTGATAAAACCTAATAAAGAAAAACGGGTGAAAAAAAATATAAATGAAAATGAAAAATTGAACGAAAACTTCCATACCGAAACTATAACTAAGTTGCATGCACTTTTTTTTAAAAAAAACATACATGTGGTGATGGATGGTACATTGCGTGAAAAATTAGTAAAAGGAAATGTGTATGACAATGACGTAACAGAGCACTTTTGGGAATTGAAAATGTTTGGGGAGAGTTATACGCCGGATATGAAAAGTGCGAGAGAACGCCAGCGGGCATTATCAAACATGTCAACATGTGTTCAGCTTTGCTCCGCTGAGATAAAAGAGAACGCACAAAAAAAATCAAGAGCTGAAAGAGTCAAATGCGAAAATGTGGATGGTGATGATGGCGCCATTATTAGGAGACTTTGTTATCGACATCATGTTCCATCAGCTAATTAAATGTTAATGGCGGTGTTAAAATTGGACAAGATTTTAAAGGAAGGAGTAGATGAGATAGATGATAAATGCATAAAAAAAAGTTTGTTGGATTTTTATGGTGTACCCGCTGGAGTGCATGAAGAACTTGATCTGGCATATGATCCTGAATCATTCCAGGGGAGATGAGGACCTGTCCGTAGTCGGTGTTTTCGGTCCACAGTGCCTGGAAAACGGGTTCTCCTTTGTTGATCACTCGTCTATATGGAGAAGAAAGGAGAATTGTGTACACACAACGTTCTTAGCTTACAATTCCCCAATTTCGCGTAACCCCACATTATTATTTGCTTTAGCAATCATTGTACGCCCAGCAAGCTAAATAAGAAAGAAGTAAAAATGTAGAAAGAGCACTATGTAAAGATTGCTCAAAGCGACCCACAAGACTTTCTTCATGCAGCGCCATTGATTATATTTCATTCAGAAACGACTTTACTTTAATCCTTTGCAGTATTATATGGATTCCTCATTCTCCAGTCATTTTATTTACCCCGCAAACAGAAGGCGTGCAAGCAGCAGCAGCAGCAGACGAGAAGCCAGAAAATGGAATTTCTCCTTTTTTTTGCTCTAGGTGATCTTGACTAGCTTACACTAATCCATTTTTCATTACATTTGCAAACTCCGAATAAGAAAATCGGGACAGCAAACTCGCAACAGTAAAAAAAANTCTCCTTTTTTTTGCTCTAGGTGATCTTGACTAGCTTACACTAATCCATTTTTCATTACATTTGCAAACTCCGAATAAGAAAATCGGGACAGCAAACTCGCAACAGTAAAAAAAAGCGAGAAGCAATAGTTCGGTTAATAACTTTTTATTTCTTTTTTTTTATCTCTCATTCCCCTCAAAAAAAAATATACTTTAATGATAGCGCGGATTGAGCAGACAGACATATGGAACAGCAACAATTACTGGCATTACACAAGCGTGAATTTTTACGCAAGCAAACTGCCGTGCTACTATTATTACTTCCTACACGATGAAACTAATTTTTTGTACAAATTCAAGCAACAAGAGAAGCAATTTTGTTTTGAGGATAATGCAGAAATAATACATTTTACAAATTGGGGATTATACAAAAAGAAATTAGAAGTGGGATGGCGTGAGTGGGAGAGAAAGAGACAATCAACGAGAGGCTTTTTCTTGTTACAGAGGTGAAGGTGGAAAGAAAATTTGCAAAGTGTGGCGTTGGGCCTAGTAAAAAGAGGCTGATTATAGAAGGGAAAAGTATGGAACCATTATCAATTACTGTGTGATGAATACTAATCAAACTGCTATTTAGTTTAAGTACAGGCAAGGAAAGACGTCTGCTACAAAAAAGGAAATATAATTTTTACTTGTTTATTGTTACCAGTCTATACTAATAGTAAAGGAAAGTTATTAGGTACTAAAAAGAAATCCCAGTAAATCATTATCTCTGGTAAAGTGGTGGGTGTACTTTTATCGAGTAGGCTGTGAAGTTTTTTGCTGATTAACTTTGAGAAAACTAGCTTTTCATTACTGTGATGATTTTGTAGTGGAACTATATAGAAAGGTAGTTAGTTAGGGAGAAAAGTCTCTTCACGGGTAAAAAAGTAAAACTCACCTCCAGATATTTTCGTACTTTATCCTGTTTGATAGTCACGTTCCATACGACAAGGACAGAAAGGAGAACAGACACAAATGGCAAATTTTAATAGTCAGTCCATATCATAACATGTAAGAACAGAAATTGGAACTTTGTCGGAAAATCCAATTACGACTACTTTCAATGAAATGATAATTGAATGCGATAAACATCAACGGCTCGTACAATTGTGAGAAGCTACAGCAACCACACATATAATATATATGGCACGGTTAGTTTTTTTTAATACAAATATATTATGACGAGCAAAACACAGAAAACGAAATGTCCAGAAACGTCTGCGAGATCCGTAGCCTGTCCTAAAAAAAATATTACCCAAGAAACTGTTTTTTTTCTTATTTCTTGTCTAGACACTCTGCCCTATCATTATTAAGTCCTGAATGTAGCTCATCTTCTTGACAAACTGCCAGCTTGTTTGTCTGTCTAAAATATAAAAAAAATTCGGTGGAATCTTGTCGGGAAAAATAGATCTAAGGAGAAAAGAGAGCCCTTTTCTATGGTTACTTTTTTTGTACAGGAAGTAGCTTGCTCTCAGTTGTATCAGTTGAGCGTTTTCTTTAAATGAGAGGAGAGTAAAACGCAAGTAGATAAATTTGTTCCTTCATCCTGAGGAAAGAGAAGTTTGGGGAAAACAATTAGTAAATTTGCGAGAGCCGTTTTTGGTGTTTTTAGGTGGAACGAAGTCTCGGCTGTGTGAAGGAATATATCGTTCTTTCAAAGACAAACTTTGAGCACACAAAAACAAATCTTTTGTTGAATATGCAAACAAAATGAGTGTAGCAGAGTGCGACTAAATTAATTACCTGATTTGTGCAAGTGTACAAGTTAAAAGTGTGCGTTATATTATATAGTTATAAGGACAGCTGGAGGAATGCCACTGGGAGAGTGAGCCACCACCTTCCAGAAAAGGAAGTGGGCTTGCTGTCACACACAGTTTAAGTATGTATACGTTGCATAAAGTATTAAGTAGCCGGCAGAATACATGAATACGGAATGAGTGCCGGCTTAAATTTCACATTTCATCTAGGGAAATAATAAAATTGTAAATGGAAAGTGATCGAGAGTGTTACGATATTCCACGTACTCATCCTTCTTGGGATGATGCCGCACAATATGCATAATCCTACCGGGTGGATACAAGGGCTGATGGACTGTGAGGGAAATGGCACTTTCATTTGGATGGATTGTCACCTCGCGAACATCTCTGAGAGAACGTCGAGTCCTCATAAATTCCTCGCTTTGGATAGACGGTGCAGAGCTGAGTCTCTGGGGACGAGCAAATTCCGGCTTCAGACAGCAACAGCACCACATTCCAGACATGATAGTTTGCCACTACAGAAAAAAAAATGAAACGAAACTGGACTGATTTCACTCTTAAAAGTCTATCGATCGTAATGTCTCTAATGGAGGAGAGAGGAGTACTCATAAACAAAATGTTTATTGTGTCTGTTCAGAAAAGAGTACAACAACAGGAAAGGAGAGCACCGTCACATTCACATCTCCTCTCCTGCCCCACTCACAAAAAGTGACGTGTTGCCATAAAAAGAATGATTTTCACTCCACTCCTCTCCTCTCCTCTCAGCACGTGAACCTAAAAAAACGGATAGCAAAACAGCTTTTTGCCTAGCTTAGCCTAGCTATCCGCAAAAACGCTTTTGCCAAACTGAGCCGAAGTCGGGATCTCATAAGTACATGCATAATGCCTGGCCTGAGAGTCTAGTTTACTCAGGTGGCGTGTCGTCAGCCCCTCCAAGTTTTTTCCCTTTCAAGAGGCTGACAAATTCTGGTTTTAAAAAAACAATGGGCCTGACACTTACTCCAACAACTTTTTTTCCCTCTCACATCTCCCTATTGACAACAGCAGACAGGGGAGAGGATGGGTACTCATTTTAATGTAGGAAAAATACTGCCGAGCCTACCTTTTGTTTTTTTAGCCGTATAGTTCCTTTATCTACATTTCCCAAACATTTCACAAGTGGGAGTGTGCAGCAAATGGCTGTCAATAAAAGGAAATAAAACAACTGCGCCGACAAATGAAAAGATGTACAAAATAAAACTTTCTTTTCTCCTTAACTTTTTTCCTTTCTCTCGTTTGCTTTTCAACTTTTAACTTTCTTTTCGGCCTGGGAAATCCATTTTCATTTATATTCTTTTGCCGCTCGCATTAAGTGAAATATTTGATATGCTCGTAAAAGTGAGTTCTCCATTATATAAATGGCTCAAAAATCCATTCTCGTTGCTTCCTCCCTTTCCATGAAAAGCTGTCAAACTCCATTTCGTCTTTGTCATCTTTTCTCTACGTAATTACATATTTGCAAGAAGAAAGTACTTCCTGTAGCATTGTTCTAGCGAGGATAGACTGGCATGAATACTCAACGGAAACTTCGGAGATTTACTGGACAGCTTTCACTTTCTTCATTACACGCCGCACGAAGTAAAATTCTCAGAGGGAGACGGGGCAAAATATGAGATTAGCAAAAAAAATTATTTTCCTCGAAAAGATAATATCCTCATATTACGGGGCAAAGTGAAACTCCAGCGCTATGATGAGCTGCTTAAGTATACCCTCAAAAACATTAGTTGAGCTTAATGCCCACTGTTTCCACGTAGTCTGGCGAGTACAAACTCTTTGATGATAATTTGATGAGTGGAAGGAAAAGAGAAAGTCCAAAAGTTTTATGATTAGTCCTCAAACTGGCTTGTAATAAGAGGAATTTGTAAAAAACGCAGTTTTCCGCATAATATCGTAAAATGTTATTAGATTTGAAAATGGAAAAGAGTGGCATCGCCATCGCAACCCGCTCAATTTTTTTTCTGCTTACCTTTGGTTTTTGACTTTTCCTGATTGCGTTGAGGAGATCAGCGCGAAGAGCCTCCATCTGAGAAAGGCCAATTCTCGGAACCACATCCTTCCCCACAATAACTGACGTGACAAACTCCTTGGAGTACTCGACAACGGGCATGCTAGTGACACAGAAAAGAGTAAATGCGGAACAACTTCTTTTTTTTATTCTCATGTACACTGTATCTGACACATTCGGATAGACATTATTAAGTTAGAAATCTCGTGTCCTATGAGGATAACGGAAGGAGCAGCATATCCATAGCAAGTATCATCATCACACGTATCACCATATAATTACGTTTTCGAGCACTGCATTGCGATACTCATCTCGAGAAGGAGACGGTTTGCAGATAAACTCAAACAAAAACAGTCGTTGTGAAATAAAATCTACTCTTTCCAAACAATTTTTTTTCTCTTCTTATTGCTCCGCATGCATTACTTCCTTTTCCTTTTTCTCGAGACAGCGAAACAGACTTTCTCCAGTCTGGGGATAGGATGCACTAACGTGGGGCAATAAGAGCTGAGCCTACCTTGATACCTGAGCTCTCCCATTTTCCCCGGTTTCTGAGCGAGCCGGAAATTGGAAGGGAAAATGGAGCATCCTTGAATGGGGATGCCGTTATACACTTTGTCAGTAATTCACTACAAGGAGCCGGCTATTATATCTAACTTGCTGAAATACTAAAATGGGCAGTCAGGAGGGAGTTGATGGAATAAACCCTATGCACGTTATTAAATGTTTTTGAGAGAAATTTTCACAGATATTTTAATTGGACTGCCAATTATATTTAAATACCTGACGTCACAATAGCCGCTCATTTTTTTTATAGTAATTCAGCTGAAGAATGCGTCATTAGTAGAGAAGGATGAAATATAAATAATGTATTGAGGCAGAAGGATTTTTGTTGGAGGAGAGAGAGAGTCCTCCATTCCTCACCTGAATAGACCACCGGGCGGGCTGTAAGCATAGCATTTTAAATCTGGGTATTCATCTCGTAGAAGGACGGCAAGAATGGCTGCAGTTCCCGCACCTGCACAGCAATTAGTCATGATGCCTGTTAGCAATGTTCCCAGGTGGAGAGCCAACAAAAAAGCTACTCAATCGTGAGTCCCTTTTCCTCTGCTCTCTGCTATTTACTTACCTAAGGAATGACCAACAAGGACAAGATGGTAGGTGTTCGTGTTCTGCTCCAGATTCCGGTTGAATGCCGTTTCCAGGATTTTTTCGTCTTGTAGTTTGTGCTTCATGTACACGGCTGCTTGAACCATTCCCTTCCATTAAAAAAACAAAGATAACACTCATTACACAAAGGAATCGCTCAAATTCTTCAGGAGGCTGGATCGAATGCCTTCTGTCAACAAAACGGCCACCAACTACCCCGCTCTCTTTTTTTCTCTCTGTTCCTCTGGAAATGGAAAAATGGTGGACTGGTTTAGCTCCATTTTCTGTCATGTAGAGTTGGCATGATGCATGAAGGATTGGCATAAAAATTCCGGGTATAATCCGGATTTTTGTCTCGTGCTTAATTTATTCTACAAGTCTTGTCTCGTGCGTCATACGTTGTCCTGGAAGCAATGGAAAAGCACATTTGATGGCTACTGATGCGCTAAGAGTTTTATCCTGTTCGAGAGGAATCATCTCTTTTACAAAGCACGAGTCATGCACAGAATTGGCAATTCTGCAACACAAATTTCCAATTTGCTTTGTCCGGGGAGGTACAACAGCTTTTGCTGAAGTTAAGCCGTTTAGAAGATCACTGAGGGATATAAGTAAAGAAGCGGAAGGTGTGGATTCTAATTATTCCAGTCAAATGTCGCTTTAACAGATTGACTCAGGCTTGAGTGGCACCATGTCCATAGTCTAACGCAATTATTTATTATGGAGTGGAAAAAAGGAGAGACAGAGAGAGGGATGGAGCGACGCACCATTTTCAGTAGTCGCCCTTAAGCCCATTTACACATTCCTTTTCATTCCTCCACACTCTTTTTTTTCCAATCGGAGGCGGCCCGGAACAAAAGAAGAGCAGTATAGAGCGGGACCTCTCCGCTGGGAAGTCAGCTTAAAGAAGGGAATTATACGAAACATTATTTCAAGTTATTGCTACTTGTCTGCTGGTGATATCATTGCCGGGAATACGCGAGAGAATCAAGAGTTGTGTTAACTTCAAAAGGAATAGGGTGCAATATCGCGCACATTTACATTTATGTGATGGGGCGCAGCAACGTGACACAGATATAAAGTCAGGAAAGGGAACCCGGAGATAAAATACTTGAACCTTTGACGACAACTCACGGTCTCAAGATATAGATTCATTTCACTTTCAACGGTAACTGCGAAAACACTCAGAGAGTCATTCCAGAGCACAGTTAAAACAACATGCGATGCACACTCCAGACTACTCCAGAGGATGAAAGAGAGAAAAGAAAGAGAGAGAGAGAGGGAGAGCAAACTGCAATTTTCCATTCACATAATACCTTATGGGCTAGCCAGTCTTCCCGTGGCGGGTCCAAAGGCAGCGGCTCCCCTTCTGCATTCAGATCCGTGATTACATCCTGCACAGGACAAGAGAGAGAAGAAAAAAAAGTAATAAAATCATTTCATCTCTAGCTGCACACGACGACTATCAGAGAGAGTGCGAGAGAAATCCAGCTTCTGGAGATTTTTATATATTGATTGAGTACGCTTTGAAATGATCTGCTCGCTCAATCCCCTCTTTTCACAGTTTTTCACAGTTTTTGAAAATAAAACGACTGCCCAATCCCACTCTCATGTATATATCGATGTATCCATTTCACTCCTCTTCCGCCCTCTTTCCCAAACCGAAGAGGAAAAAGGGGAAAACGAACTTGAAATGGTAAAGGAGTTGCCAGTTGAATGCACTGGATTTTTTTTTCTTCTCCCGGTTCTCTCCCTATATATGACTAGCAAACGAGCAGGTATTTTGAAGTGGTGTAGTGGAACGAGAGCACAGGAGCAGAGCCCTAAGGAGCTTTTCAATTAACTGATAATGTGGAGAGTCCGGATATTTGTAGGGGAGCAGACTGATTTCACCTGGACCGCAGATACATTTCCCAAAAGGGAGGGTGAAAACACAAACAGGAGGTAGCAAAAGAGCGGAGCTATATACCTTGAGGGAAAGCGTTCCTCGAATCGACACCACAATCGCCTTCTTCTCATAGTCGACCACGACAAAGAACGGGGTTTCGCCAACGTCCACATGATAAGTGGCAAAGATTACATCAAAGGTTCCCGAGGCAAACATTGTAGGAATGACGGCATAGTTGCAGTAGCAGCAGTTATCCTCAACAACCACTTCCGACAAATCACTCTGATGCTGATGGCCACCGGCCATGCAAGGAGAGCGATTGCAGCAGCATCTGCTCATCACCAAAAAAAATAACATCGTTATTAGCACTGAACCCATTTATTTCCTATCGCGGAAAAAATATCGGCTGCATTATTACTAGTATGTCTGTGTGTACGCGCCCGCAAAATTTTTTTTTATCTCGCCCTACAAATAAAAATCAGCCACCGTAAATTTTTGCTGGAGTGGAACATCTTTTATTACACAAATAGACAGGGATAAGTAATCTCAAGACCACACACTAGTAAATAAATTATTAGGTTGGTGTGGAGAGTGGCGTGAAATTATGTATCTTTTGGTGGCGCGTTCCACCCTAGCATGCATGCTCCCGTCCAGAGTGATTTGCACAACACGTCGGAAAAGGCTAAGTGCGGTCTGCTAGTGCAAACTAGTAAAAGGGGAAAAAAGGGTTATTTTTTAAAGTAATCACGCACTAATAAGCTAGTCCTTTCTAAGGGAATAACGAAATCATCTAGAAATGTTAAAATCAGTATGGCCGCCTACCCGCTTTGTTATATTATTAAGACATCCTTTTTTCACATTTTTACTGCATAATCCGAAAAGAAAACAATTGTGTGGGATTAAGTTTTAGAGGAAGGAGCAGCAAAGAAAGGAAAATGGTGAAGGATTTATTGGTAAGTAAAGTGGAGTGGGGAAGGCCCATTTTTATGTATAAATTGACTGCCTTTGTGTTTTTTAAAGTGGGCTAAAGCGGGGAAGTACGCCCAGGTTCTTTTAATTGCGACAGCACCACTACATCCATTTCACTGGGCTTGCCACTCTATTCATTTGTGGAATGGGTAAATGAGTGAATCTAAAAAAAATAGTTTTCCTATTCTGTGCATAAATCAGTCAAAAGTTTAGTCAAAATGCGATATTTGTCATTTCGGAGCAAGTATTTAATGGCTCCGCTAAGTTTTTATTTTGCGTTGAAATCTACGCAAATGGAAGGAAAACGTAATGCAGACGGTTTTCTCGCTCTTCCATACTCGCATTTGGAATGTGTAGCAACAACAATAGAGAATGAAAAGTACTTTCTCAAAAAAAAACGGAGGGACCCGTTTTTCGGTGTATCTGATAAGAAAATGGAAACTATAAAGCGGCTCGTAGTGTCTGCTTGAAAACTTGCTTACGCCATTGTGTAAGTGTATAAAAGTATAAATGTTCGTCGAACTGCTTCCGAGTTTGGGCTCTGCTGACTAGGGCCGCTGGAAAAAAAGTTTCTCATGGAAAATTCTCAAATGGCTACTAACTGGGAAACGTGTGCGGTTTGAGGAAAAAAAATTTTTTTTGCAAGTGAACTGAATATAGTTATTTTTTCAATAGCGGCTTGGAAAACGAGGGAAAAAATAAAGTGAGTTTTTTATGCTTACCGTATATTTGAGCAAAGTTTCCAAACCCCTTCCACCCCATTTGGAATGACATACCATGGCCATCCGTACGCCGCAGATGCATACTGCATAAAGTGGACAACGTTCCGAAAAATCTCCAGATCCTGAGGATCGTTCAGCGCTACGAATTTTGTCTTTGGAGTGATTGCGATTCCTGACAGAAATTCATAAGTGTTGTTCCGGCGCTGTTTTGGAGAGCATGCGAAAAAGAAAATAAGTCGACGGGTAAGTAAGAGGACGTCATCTCATAATCTCGCCAGACCTGTTTGTCTAATATTTAAATTAAAGCGGAGTAAAGAGGGAACTTGAAGTGTGGAGTGGTTGCGAGAGAAAATTTCCCAGGAGGGGTAGTTAGCGAAGGAAAATATGAAGCGAGGCAACGTAAGCACCAATTTTTACGCTTAAACTCTTGTTTTTGCTCATTTTTATCTCTGAAAATATTAATGGGTGTAATCATTTTTTCTAAGAGAGTTTAAAAGAGCAGATTTCCCCCTCACCTGCTTAACGATGGAGCATTGTTCCAGTCTTTGAAGTCGTCGAAGGAGCAAAAGCCCAACAACAACGTCTGATGGAACTACATCCAAATCCCGGAAAAATTCGGAGAGAAGTCGAGCCAAGTCGGCGAATGAGTCCTGGAGATGAGCGAGGTAACAATAGAAAAACGGGAAAAGAAATTTTCGGTGGGGGAGAGGAGCAGCAAAATACCGCAATCCCATCGCCAAGCCACACCAAGAAAAAACGGAGAAAGAAAAAAGGCAAAGGCGCCCAGCCAAAAAGGAAAAGTGCAAGGTTCACGGTCCGATAAAAATTCACGATTCCGTTGTAATTTGGATCAGGGATAAAGGTCGTCATTATCAGGATAAAAATTAATGGAATCGGATGGGAAAAACGGGAAATGCCCCAGAGGAGGAAATCGTCGAGAAGGAAGAGGGCCACCGGCAGCAAACATCCCAACAAAGATGGAGTCCAGCAAAAACAAGAAAAAAAATCAGAGTAAACTCGGTTTGCAAATATGTTCTTTTTCATCAAATCATTAAAAGCTAAAACAAGATTTGCCAGTTATTTCAGCCATGACATATCTCCATGCCAGCAGTGACTTCTGCACGAGTGCCTTCATTTCCAAAACTGGATTAGGTAAAAAAAAGTATCGAATAGAATAAACTAAAGCGGTGAAATGTAGATGAAGGGCCCACGAATGCCAAAGTTTAACCTTGTCAGTAAAAATCTTGCAGAAATAAAATACGTAGTCGAAAATCGAGCTTTTATATGAAACGAGAGGGATGCAAACCGCGACAAGCTACAACCCAGCTTTTCTATGGGCAGGGCAGACAAAGAACGTGACAAAATAGGATTTATATTTTTTTTCTACTATTCGTCATCACAATAATAACCTGATCAAAGTTCTCTCCGCCTTTGTGAAAGGGGATGCTTCTGAATGAAAATGTATTTTTGCGGAATATGTCCAATAGAGTTGTAAAGTTGTAAAAGGAAATCATTTCCGTGAAAAAGTAATAAGATGGGATCTTTTGAAATTGGCTATTTAAAAGCTTTTCTCATGTGTGGCTGAGAGCTCCACTCTTTTATGTTCATATTCTGGCTTTTTCTGCGGTCATTTCATTTCCAATTCGAGCTTTTTATACTGGATTGAGAGAAAAAAAGTGGGATTGATCTTTTGACTCATTTCTCTTTTTTACACTTACGCGTTTCCCAGGGTTTCAACGGAAAAGTGGAGCGCGCGTACAATCTTTTGAGTGAAGTTTAGTAGCTTTCTTCTGTTTTCACCAGTACTTAGTTTCTACTTCCTTTTTCAAATAACTCTTTCCAACGAAACACCACAAACTCATTTCCAATCTGGTTTCCACTAATTTCAGCCTAAATATAGAATTAGAAATTTTTCGCCCTTCAACTCTACTCCAACTTATACTTTTCTTCAAACAATTGCATTAACTGCCTCACACAATGCTGGAAACAGTTCTGAAAATTTCATTTGAAGCTCCACTCCCTCTCTCACCAGCTCGTAGCGTTTAATAGTGCTCGCGGAGTCGCAATTTGCATCGTTTCTCCTCATTAAAGCCTGTACTACTTCCCATTTTCCCACCAAGTTCTAGTGGATTTATGCGCATAAATATTAAATCCTCCTCGGAAAAAGGGTTTTCCTTCCTCTTTAACGTTCAGTTAAAGACTATGCCCCTATTTTTATTACGAATTCATAACCAAAGCAAAAGTTTTCCTGTTATGAATAAAATGTTAAACGCTCTATGCTCGGCCACCTATACAACTCCCATCAAACTTTTTCTTTTCCTTTTGATACGTCAAAAACCATTTTAACACTTTGCGTACGCAGCCCATTTCCTGGAGATTTTCTTCTCTTTTTACTCTTGCCATGTTCCAGGGCCGTTTCCCCCAAATAAAATTAAATGTCTCAGTCTCGTTACAAAACAAATGAGGAAACGTGTCATGGTGTACAAGGCTCGCGTGCTCCAAGTATAAAATACGAAGAGGCCGGTTTCCTTGGTTTGGCAGGTTTCTCATTTTACACCGCTCTCCCTTACCCACCACACTCACACTGATTCCATGATAACCAGGATGAGTGTGACGACAAGATAAGGAGCTTAATTCAATTTATTGAAAGGAGATAATAGAGAATGGAGCATTCTCCTACAAAAACTTCTACAGCTTAAAAGCCATTACATCCTGGGATGAAAGAAAAAGACAAATTTCAAATTTGTAAAGGATTGTTTTGCATCATTTACTCGGCATAGACATGAGCACAGCATTATTAATTTTTTCATTGTCTTTCCCCACATCTCCCATATTTTTTCGAGGTTTTTGAAAGCCCTTAATAAAATATTACAATGTCTAGTAAAACGCTTTTTTTAGAGTACAATAAATTGCTCCCTTACCCTGTTCTGTTTACTGTGTATACAGCAAAATAGGAGACGACATCGGTGGTTCCAGCTATCTTGATAAGCCCGTATAACTTTCCTGAAAGGGAGAACCACAAAAAAAATAATTTTTACAATTTTTTCTTGTTTACCTCTTAAAAGTACGTTTTTATGTTTTCCATCATTCACTCGGTCATTTGCACTTTAGTAGAGCATTATTCCCAGTCAAAAGATTTCACTTTTATTGCCATTCTGTATTTCAAAACAGTTCGTTCCCTTCCCACTTCTGATATCAACGCACTGGGAAAACGTGTCTGCGAAGTTTATAAAGTCACTAAAATACAAGAAAATAAACACTGCGAGCCGTGTCTGGAAAACATTCCGAGTTTTTTCTCTACCAGTAAAAACATCACTCATTGTACGCAGTGCGGGTGAGCAGAGATACACAAAAAAAAGGTCATGTAGTAAAGCCAAAACACGCTTTGTTCCCTTCACTTACTCCTACACAAAAAAGCTTAGTCTCTGTCCACAAATTTAGACGCTCGTGATTTACCTAATTTTGAGTGATGCTCACTACAAATATTTTGATTTTACTAACTCCAGCATTTAAAAAACAGTTTTTTTTGATAGAGTGATAAGGAAGGCATAAATGTTTGTTTTCCAATGTGGCAAAAACAAAATTTTTGTTATGTGGATATCGACCCCTCATCCCAAAACAATTTCCTCCCAATTAAATGAAACTCTTGCTTCTTTCTACGGAGTTTGTAGAAAAACAGCATGACAGCGTCTTTTTTTGCTCTGTGAACCTAAACGGCTTCCTAATTACGTCTGTTTCTTGCAGAAAATGTCTGTTCTGAATTTGGGAAACATTTCCCTCATTTTTTTCCAATGAAACGATTGCAAACTGTTGTTATTACCTCTGCCTCCAGTTCCGATGTCTACTCCCTGACCGTTTGCTGGTCGCTTGTTTTCTCTCCATTTCCTTCATGTTGGCCTGGTAGCGCTTCATCTTCACCCAGGAGCGACCCGCGACGTCGTACGTGCACCAGGCGGTGATCATTAACGAAAGGATGACGAAACATATGCATATGACTATACCTGCGTTAGATTTCAAGCAAACCCTTTTTTTAGCAGAGGCCATAGTAAAAGTAGCTTACGGAGAACCTGGCAGCAGCGTATTTATTTGGGAACTCCATTCACGTAAAAAATAAATAACGGATACGGGGAGCGTAGCGACCACATTTGGGATACGGTTGGATAATCTCGCAAATCCCCGTATCTCAAGTGGCGGTTGCCAGCCCCGTCCAGCGATACAAAACATGGGTCAACAAAGGAGCGGAGGAGACGAACCGGTATGCAAAAGCAAACTGAAATGGACAGGAGTTACCACAGGCGAAAAAGCCTTGCTCTAAATATGTCCGGCTGCCAGAGTCTGCATCTATTACAATAAAAAATATTTTTTTGGGTAGCATACGCTACATTCTTTCGTACCTAGCATGACCTGCTTTATCATTACGAGGTCACAGTCAAAGTAAAATTTCTTTATCCATGTGATAGAAAATCCGGACCAAACGAGCTCCGAAAATAGAGTAACTGGAAACCATCAGAAAATATCAATCAATCTCAGATATGACGGCATTAATAAAACAACGCGTAAAAAAAGCATGGCAGCTGAGTGAGTGTGTGCACAGTAAAAAAAACGATATACTTTTCCTATTGTACGGAGTGACGCAAATGTGAAAATTGACAAATAGGATGCTTTATAATTTTGACAGACAGATGAGTCAAAAAGTTTATGGGGAGAGCGCGCAATTGATTCCGAGTTGATAAAGTGGCTTCCCTTCCCCTCTCCGGCGCTATTGATTCTATTTAGTAAATATTCATTCTTAAACGGTTTTAATAGCACCGAAAAACCAAATAAGTTTTGAGCAAACAAACCGCGTTTTCATTTTCATCTCGTGACGCAAGCAAAAACCCTAAAAATAGAGGCACTGTAGCGCGAACAGATTGGAGCTACTTGAAATTTTTGGTGAAAGGAACCTCTCCTCCGGTTATATTATATTTTCCTACTTCAGTTTTTAATTTTGCGCCCAAAAAGCTCCAACATTTATCTTCATTAACCGCAGCTCCATCACTTTGATTAGAGAAAGTGACGCTTCCAATTTCCTTGAGTAGGTGTGGGATGGCGTGATGTTGCTATACAATATGTAATTGAGTTGCCCGACCTAACTCATCTTAATTCAATTTTCCTTTCGCCAAAAAAGATTGGATGCGATAAGAGCAGCCCATTATTCTCATGTCATGCTTGCGTCCTCAGGATTCGGAGCATAAATTTTTTTTCAGCATTTAACAAGCTCTATCTAATCCCAACTAATTATACCGGTGTATAGGTAGAGTGCCAGCTGCAAAATAAGATTACGCCGAACCTTGCGTACTCACTTTGGCTCTCATTATATTTCCTGCGATAGAGCCACTCTAATTTTGTGTAGAATTGAAACGTGTGCGCGCAACTACTTAATTAGCACTCTATCTTTAGATCAAGTGCCAAAGTGTGACGATAAATAAAAATGAAAGGAACTTTACAGAGAAGTGAAGGACTTACTAAGTCGAATGTAAATCAGGTATTGAGCAGGCTTCCTTGGCCCGTCATTGAGGATGGACCCTCTCAGGGAGATAATTGTCAAGCTGAGCTCGATAAAGATGGCAGCACTGAGGATCACCAGGATAGAGCCGACTATTTCTAAAACGTAGGCAGTGCAGACAGGCTCCCGTTTGCTGACCGACTCGTAGTCCACTATGAGTGCAATGATGGTCGTTATAAACCTGGAAGCCACAACAAGAAGCAAGCACTTTTAGCAATTAACATTAACAATTTTTAAAAATAATGGCCCGAAAAGCACATCCATAAAAAAAATTTCATGCCCTCCTTTTCCCTCCGTTTAAGCCAACATTTCTTTTCCTCCAGAAAGTGTATTATTGCCTTTTTTATTGTTTTTATTATTGTGGGGATGCTTCACATAGACTCGGCTTGTTTTTACAAGACGAAAAAATGTTTTCTCTGCCCGCAACCGTATCCATAGCTTTCTTCTCTTCCCAGTCAACTCTCTGGAACTGGATAGATTCCACGACGAGATCTTGGCTTTGCGCCATGCCATTTTCACAGCAAAGGAATTCCTGATGAGGAAAATGGTGCACGCAGAAAATGAAGGAGAGTGGAAGCAAGATGCGTATAAAATGAAAAAATAGACGCTTATTGAGGAACCGAGCTCACAGTGATATTTTTAATAATGAAAGACATATAAACACTAAAAAGCCTCTAAAAAGGCCCTCCCAGCTGCTAGATATGCTCTGACAGGTTGATTACTTGAATTCTCACAGATTCAATATCCGCCCTGAAACGAAAAAAAAAACTAGCGTAGTTGGGCGCTTCCACGTCGAAAATATTTTTTTCCCTGCTAGTCGAGATGCCATTAGAAGATGCATGAAGCAGAACATTAGCATGCAAAAGGGTTGTATAATATGCATTCATTATATTAATTTTCTCTCTAGAAAAACTCCGGGTTCATGCAGTACATAACACTCCCTTTCTCTGCCGCCACACACACACACATTCCCTTCTCCAAGTAGAAAGCTGGAAAAGTAAATTTGAATTAAATGAAATAGAGAGAAGCCTGACGGCAGCGTTTTCCCACCAAGATATAAATTGGCAATATAAAAAAATACCAGCACATTTAGTAAAGGAAAATTAGGTGTCTGAAGAGCTAACTGCTTGCACGACAATTTACTCGTACGGAAATGAGTAGCCTGGAAGGAAGCTCGGGGAGAATTTTGTGGAGGAGAAAAATTAAATTATTTGTAGTTGGCTGCTTATTAAATACATTGAGGTAAACAACCAGAAAAAAACGGAATTACAAGTAACTGCTGTGACGCAAAAGATTCATCCAAATGTGTCTATCGGGTGGCGGTGGCAGTGGCGGTGGCGCTGTGTGCTGAGCTCTGGAAAGTGTGTGACCATACAACGTTGCACATCGTTCTTGATCCGCCACTCCACAACACCATCGACATCGTCTTTTCCATATAGCCAGAGTCAAAATATTGCTTGAAAGCATATTATTGCCGAAAAAAAATATCCAAGGCTGGGAGGGGATATATAGGCTGGCGTGAGCGAGGATGCGGACGTCAGCTTGCACAAAAACCGCTCCCCTGGTATTACTGAAAATTCCTCTATAACTCCCTTCTTGACTCATATTGCTGGTGAGAGTTTGTATCCGACATTACTAACAATAGGGTAAAAACATAATGTACGAGTACAATATCTTTTCTCATAACAGAAACGTTTACATTCTCCATTTGATTTTTTTTCTTTTCTTCCATCACAATATGGATAACTACACATTAAGCATAGTAGCGGAAAACTTCCCCTTTCCCTGCCTTCCTGGAACGGGAAGAGCACGTCTATTTTTGTAAATCTACCTTTTTCTCACCGTCATAATCCCCCGATCCAAGCAAATTCGGAAGAAAATCAGGGATAGCGCGAGAGAAATCAGACATATTTATTGTCTTTCCTCGCCGGATCGATTCCTCCTCGTTTTCTAATCATCAGTAATAACGAAGCAGCGCTTTTGCATAGTGGCAGCTTCGACTGACGTAAAATGACACGATAATAACTTTATCATGCAATGGCGGAGAAAATTTGTTCAGTGCTTTCGCTCCGCAGAGAAAATACTTCAAGAGAGCTTCGGATCCTCTCTAGCCCCTTTTCGCACAGGGAAAGGGAAAACGCAACGGATAAAAAAAATATAAGTTCCTAGGTAGCTCTCCAAGTTTTCGGTTTGAGCAGCACAAATGCTGACTTGTTGGAATTGTAGGGAAATTCGGAAACTCTTGGCAACGTTTTTTTTATGTGGACGCGGATAGAAAAAAGGAGAAGAGAAGGAATAAGGGATGTGGTAGTGGTGCCAGATGTTAGTTGTAATCATGTTAGTACGAAGGAGCATCAAAAATAGCCCAACTACTGTGATATAACCTATGTACTTGCTGCTCGCAGAGAGATATGGGACGGAGCAGTAATTTTTATTTTGGACGCGCACACACACACACACACCTTATTTACTATTGATGGCCACGAGAACCTGAGACTTTTTATCTCTAAAAAGGATTATGCCCCAGGGCGACGTTTTTTGGCGACTTTGAAAAATGAAATCTTTCTCTCAATAAATTCCTTAAAAAGTAAAAGTTCAAAGGTATCCCTGTATAATGGAAAGGAAAATTAGTTTTTAAAAATCTCCAGTTTGTCCTTCAGCCGATTGATGGGGAAATGCTCATTCATACACGTCAGCTTAGCCACCTTCTTACAATAAATCAACTTCGTGAGTTTTCACTTTCAAGATTGAAATCGGCTTTGAGCGCTACTCCTTTGGAGTGCTCTACATGCTCACTTTTCCTTGGCTTTGTATCATTTCGGAAAAGAAAGTTTTTGCTTCCCGCATCGCACCTTCGTAGCCGGGATACAAGAACACTCTAGGGCAACCTACATCATCAAAATACACACACACCTTTTAGAAAATCCCCTGAAAGTCTGGAGCAAGTAAATAAAGAGCAAAGTACAGCACCTAATGTCAGCCAGAAAAGAAGTTAGTGGCGGTCAACTTTGCTCCCCCTTTTCAGGTTTAAAAAAAGTTGTAAGATTTTTTACAGCATAGCAAACATAGCAAAGAAAAATATCACGCATATTTCTTTTACTTTTCAAAAGGTGCAGGTTACAGAAATTGGATTTTTTTGACGGAAGTTGCAATTTTCGCTCAAAACTTACAAGCCTCGAAATGCCGTAGTAAACTGTTATTAGCGGCGTAATTGTAATGTCTATTCTCATTTGTGTGAAGCTCACTGGAAGTTGGGAAGAGGGCCCAAAATAAACTGAAACTCTTTAATGATCCATGACAAAAAATATTTTTTGGAATGATGATACCAATGAAAATAAAACTCACTAATGACAACGGCAGCTCTTTACTGAGCCTTTAAGTAGTTCTCATTCAGCGTCATAGAAGAACGTGTTCCGTTACGCAGGAATAAAAATAATAATATGAAAAGGAGAAAGTAGTACGGAATGCAAGTGGAAAGGATTACTGTTACAGCGGCAAACATATCATTAACTGGGATTTA
Organism: Acrocyrtus sp. NNG-2020; assembly: GCA_027744115.1. Classification (NCBI taxonomy): domain Eukaryota; kingdom Metazoa; phylum Arthropoda; class Collembola; order Entomobryomorpha; family Entomobryidae; genus Acrocyrtus; species Acrocyrtus sp. NNG-2020. Next base: position 45,954 of record JAHZND010005053.1, on the reverse strand, counting down.
TGGTTTGTTTGCAGACTTTGCAGAGACACTCACCCAGTTGCAAGGAGAGGAGCTCACTGCACAGTGCACACATTTCGTCTTGCACTAGTTCCCGGCTGGCAGTCTCAATACACTAATCATATAACTCATACTTGAAACTGCTCTTATGCCACATTTGCTACTTTGCCCCTCTCTGCCACCATTTCCAATAAACAATTACCATTATATGAAAACTTATGGCTTTAGCAAAGTCCATGATTTACACGACGTCGCCCTTCTTAATTAATTTTTACCTCAGTTTATAAAGACTTAGGCTCCTTCTCAGATTTCTGCTTCTAAAACAAGGCAAAAAACTGGCACACCAGCCCGAGCTACTATACTGCTGGAGCCGACCACTCCTCCGGAAAAAACTGTGGGGGAGTTCTTGTGGCCGTTCGATATATGTAAATGAGGGGACATTACTGACAGGGACATTGTAAATTTTGCCCGCTTCCCTAACATTAGTGTCTTGTGCAGCCGCCGTTACTCCCAAGACGATTGTCGAGATAGTAAATCCTGATAAAAAGATTTATCAGAGGCTGGAGCTGAAGAAGACGAGGACAGGAGATGGCAGGAAGATTACTGGAAAAATAAAAATGCCATGATGGAGTGTAAAGAAGTTCCCGTCAGTGTTTACCGCTTCCGCCGATTTGTCTTGATTTCTCATTCTAATGCTGGTCAGCGGCAGGTGCAATGGCTCTAAGGTTAGCAAAGCGTATTTGCATAAATGAACACGCTCTCAGGGTTTTCCTCCTTGTCTTACAACACCCACATAGCCTCCATCTTTGCCGGAGATAAAACGCGCAACAGAACTCAACCTCCCCCTGAAGAGTAATTCTTGTTTTCAAATCTGAGAAAGTTTGTGGTTCGTTTGGGGGCGTTTTCAGAGCTGGCCTACAGCATTTTAAATGCATAACAAAGAGAAAAGTGAGCAGTCACTATTTACTCTACGTCTTGTCAACAAAAAAAGACAAAGCGGTGTACTGTACATTAAACTCGTAGAAAAAAGTTGTGCTTTGCAGTTTGCACTGTCGGCACCACCACCACCACCTCCACCACCGCCAGTTTTCAAGTGAACGAAATCCTACACTTGTGGAACAAGTATCTCCTAGCGACCAGCATTCTCAAAGAAGTGGAACACTAGAAAAGTAGGAAATTTTTGTCGATAAGAATTCGTAAAGCGATTCTGCTGTTGAAACCATCAAAAATCCTTTCCTGGAGATTTCCTTCTCCATTTGAAGAGGTATTTTCCTTGGGAATTCTAAGAGAAAAAAAGCTTAGCAGCAATAAAAAAAGTACACTATTTTTCTAGTATGTTTGCAAGTGCGATGATGAAAGAGCAGGCTTTGAAAAGGAAAATCTTGTTATGTGCCTCTCTCTCTTTCTCTCTCTCCCTCTGAAAAGCTATTTTGTACTGAAGGCAAAATTTAAAGCAATTTTAGCACCAATTAGCCAATTTCCGTGACTTTTTTTTAAATCAAAGGGCGATTATTGCAACAAAAACTCTGTTCAACAAAGTTTCTCTTGCTCATTAAAAATTTCTTGTTTCATGTTTCTTCCTATTTCCCGTTGTTCACACATTTCAACGTGCCTAGTGATAATTTGGCGTCTTTTCCATCCAAAATTCCATCTGTCCTCGTAATTAAAAGGCTCAACTTCTCATTAGAATAATTTGGAGAAAGTTATGAGAGTGAGGGAAACTCTGAAACTGTCCGCAGCAAACCATCAAATTCAATTTGGAAGTAACGCCATGACAGTTTTAGCGTCTTGAAGAGAAAAGTGGAACTTTTTTTTTCTTGTTTCCAGGAAAGGAAATTTAGGAGGGCAGTATTGGTTAGCCACCTCACTTTTGAGTGGTTTCTCTAGTGTCCTGCGTCTCAATAGTGAACCAAGAGGGATTAGTCTTTCAATCTTTTCACCTCGTCAGAAAAGGTTGATTTAAGAAGGTGGCAAGCTGCTAAAATATTTAGGCAAACTTTCGCTCCTTCCATTAATGATATGATCGGCGGCTGGCCTTTCCTCCACCAGCGATCTAGTTTGTTTATCGTAGCGCACCATTTTTCGGAAGAGAGATGATCATTGCTTGATCTACTTCCACCACTGCAACGCTCATCTATTATTTCCACGTGTTACGCTTAGCTCTCCTACTTGGAGACGGAGGAATAGCGTCATCCCGCAAATATTTTAATACTTTAAACCTCCCCCTTTCCAATTTCTTACCGCCCGTTTCATAATAAATAAATAGAAAGTAGATTTAGCTCCTGGAAAATATTTTCCCGAGAAGTTCGCTAAAGTGTCTGTAGCAGATGATGATGATGATAATGACGGTTATTGAGATGAGAATAGAGTGTACACCCACGTAAAAGGAAAACTTTTCGCGAGTTATGAAACATTAAACGTTTTACGAAATGGACTTGCCACAGTCACCCCGAAAGAACTGCGTTAGTCTGACCGTCCAGGGCTAACATTATTGGAAAAAGGTACCTTTCCACATTTTCCTAAGTAGGAAAGGAGATTATATGCTACAGCAACCAACCATTCTTAGCAATTGTACTACTCTGCTTACCCGTTTAATTGTGCAAGTGGAAAAAGCAAATAAAAGAAAATGTTTTTTTTAGATAGGGACGTGGGACGTCGTTCACACTGTTCAGCAATGACATTGTGAATCCTGAAGAAAATGGAAACGTTTTTTTGCTACACCGACAAGATGGAAGATGGAAACGATATAATCGCGAGAAAGGAGTTGAGCTCACTGACAAAGCGCCTGCTGTGAGGCTTACTGACTTTTTGGCCCAACTTTTGGCAATAAGGGGTTAAAAATAATACATGCTATAGATATGTAAAGTACCGAGGAAAGGAAAGTGAAAGTTTTTTTTCTGCATCTCAAGTCCGTAACTTTGACAGTTTGGGTGCAACTTTTACTTGCTACTGTCACAGCCCAGGAGGAAAGTTGGAAAGCTGCGTAAATTTTGGTTCAATTGCACAGAACTATATCGATCTCTATTTCTTCCAAAGTTTTTAGTCGGAAGTGAGCTGAGCCAGTACAAGCCACGTTTCCAAATGAATTTTCTGCTTTTTTGCCTCCAATGGAAGTCGGATTTCTGATTAGCATTTCATTCAGTATTCAAAGCACTGTGAATACCAGCATTTAAGAGAAAAGAGTTTGAGTGTGCAAAAGTATGCCCGGCGCATTCGTATGTGTTTGTGTGTGTGCTGAGCATGAACCCAAAATCATTTTGGCTGCTGTGAAACTTTTTTAAGCCTGGGAGGGTGATAATAAGCCCCTCACTTTGTGAATGCACTCATCCTTTCCATTCATTCTCAAAGTAGCTCTCAAGTTTATCATGATCAGGAAAGGAGGAGAATCACATTACTTTTTTCTTCTCAGAGAGAATATATTGCAGAGCATTTTTTCTCTCTTTCCGTGTTTGGATAGCGGCTTAGTAATGATCCTTTTCCGTCTTATAGGAACGGGAAATGGAAACAAACAGACTTTATCCGAGTCAAGGAATATCCTGTCGCTCCATGAACGGCGCCTTCTGTGTATTGCTTTTTTGCCATGTTGTGATGAGGGAGAGCCAAGTATTTATTTTCTCCTTTTCAGGTTCTTTCTCCAGTGACATGTTTAGAGATGGGATGATGCTAATGATAAAGATGAGTTGGGAGAAATGGCGATGATGAGATGAAAGGGAGGGGAACTGCGAGTGAGGTAAAATTTACTATTAATAGATTCCACACTGCTCCTCACTAAAACCCTAAACCTCAATGGTGGCATACTACGCTTCCCATTACCATATTTTAAACAGACAATAGTTACAACGGCAAAGCAGCTGTCTATTAAAATGATGCATCCAATTCTTCCTAAACTTTTGCATTATTCCTTTCCCATGGAGCACTCTGCTCCTTCTCTTAACGCAATTTCTTGCATGTATTTGATAATGCTTACTAAGGAAAAAATGGCGAGTCAATTTCAAGTAGAGCGCCTTTGATGGATGGACCAGAGCAAAAAGAAGAAAAAAAACTTTTTAAAACACTTTTCCCCCTCGAAATGGAAAAAAGGGCTGTCCTGAAAAGTATCTGTTTTGTAAATAACAGGGTAAATATTTAACTACGGCCGTTACAAATTAATGAATACGCCCACTTTTTTTCACATTTGCATTTTGGCAGGCAGCGCAAAAGTTACGAGCTGAAAAAAAGGCAGCATACCCTTATGGATAAGCAGTGCAGGAGGATAGCCACTATTTCAGGCAATTTATTATTAGTATGAAGAGCAGTTCAAGTAAAATGGGTGAAATGGAAATTGTGAGGCGAGGGGAAGCAGGGGTAGCCAGCTACAAATTTCTATATCTAGTCATTCATTTAATAACCCGGAAGAATGAAAGGCACAAGATATATCCCTTATTTTCACTGGAACAGGGTTATTCAGCCATAAAACTAAACTGTCACTGCCAGCGCCGTTCCATTTTCACCTCTCCACCAAATGGGGAAATTAAGAGGAAGTCGGAGGCACTCTCGGAGTAAAAATTAACGCCTAGACACTTCTCCACTTTATTAGCTGTTATCTAGCGTATCAGTATTGATGTACATTTATGAGTGAGCTACACAAACGGGCAGGTTAGTAGTGTGACTGCCCATCGTAGGACACATTCGGAAAGGAAATTTTACATACATACCTCTCTCCCTTTCCAGAGGAAGGATGGCAAGTGTTCGGGGGATGCTTGGTTTCGCAGGAGAGCTCGATGATAGCCTAATTAATGTGGAAGTAGCATCTCTGCAGCACGTTAGGGAGAATCATATTTTTTGGCATGCATAAAGAGTCATATATGTATCTTATGAATTCCGTGAGCGTACTGAAAAGCACTCAATTTCTTTCTCGTTATCACTTTCATCATCCTGCTCAGAAAATATTGACGAGTAAGCTCGTCCTGAGACTTGAAGGAAGCCTTTGCAATTTTCTAACTTCATTTTATATCAATTTCATTCTTTCCTGTGAACGAGGAAAACACGATTCTCAAGCGAGTCAATTCCTTCAAACTCTATTTTACGATCATTTCACTATTTTTGACGGCATATATAGACTAGAAAGTAATGATCAAAAATTCGTTCGACAGAAACACTCCTGTAATAAGAAAGCAGTATTTCCCTTGTGGTTCATGTTTTCAGATTTTTATGGGGTAGTATATCCCAAACAGCTTTATATGCTCAGCGGAGGGTAATGTGCGGTTGACGGAAGCTCGAGATGGAAGAAACGGAGCGTTTGTTTTTGAACTAATTTCTTCTCTTTTTTAAATTTTGCAATAGCGCTTTTATGAGTATGCATTCTCAAAAGGGAAGATAGGAAAAGGAAGCTGTCAAGCGATTTAGAGAAAGCCGAATGGCTAAAAAATGCAGAGTAATGTAAATGGGAGGGAATGTGTGGTGATTATTCCGATTGTTCAAAGGCATTATTGGGAATATGGTGGTATGTTGATAGCAAAAACAGATAAAAGCCCAAAAACTTTTTCGCTTGCCTGCCCTCCTGCCCGGAATATTTTAAATGTACGTCGACTCATGTAATGCCGTGTGGCAGGCTGTATTTCTCTCTTTCTCTCCAGAAATAGGTTTTCTTAAATGATCCTTTCGTTTTCCCAGCTCAGACTAGACGGAGAAAAGATAGTGTACAACATTTTTTTTACACAGGAAGTTTCTCCAAGATACTAAAATCCATGTACGTATCTCACTTTAATACTCTCGTACTTAAGTTATAGAGCAGCCCGTTGTTAGCGATATGAAGGGGAAGGGAAATCCGACAAGGAGAAGAAATGGCACAGGCAAATCCAGCTCCTATCATCTGCTTCATACTTGACGCAGGCTGAAATCTTGCATGCCTGGAGAAAGATCAGGGACTGGTGCGTGCCTGGAATTATGTATGTACTTTTGTCATGGAAAATTCCAACGTAAGCATAGCCTGGCAGTAAAATTCTTTAACGTTAAAAATGATGATTTGGCATTTGTGTATGGTCGGTGCATTCAGCATTGCAGAACCACCAGAGTAGGATTGCTAAAGCATTCATACGGATTCTCATCGTCAGTGTGCCTTCTTCTTAGACTGCTCCAGTCGCAATATGAGCGCACTTACTGTTAACGTTTATTTCCACGGAATTCACCCTTTTCTTGCCGGATGGAGAAACCTGGCTAACTCTTTTTTGTCACCAAATGTCACTTCTTAATTTTTACTGAAAATGTATTATTTGCTCCCAGGTTCTCCATTTATCTGGAATTTGAAAGCACCTTTCCTTGTATATTGTCAAGCGAAGGATGGCACAAAATTCACTTCTTGCTCGAACTAATGTGAGAAAGGAAAGTGTTGCACTGATATGGCTTTGATACCCGGACGGAAAAAAGTTTACTTTTCTGCTCTCGTAAGCACCATATTATACAAAATACAGTGCAGCTTGCCATTTTATTCCAATTTTCAGGAATACATAATCTGCGAAGCATATGGAGGCAGATAAAAAAAGGAGGAGAGAAGAGCTTAAAAAAAAGATATAAGCAGTAACTTTTGAAAGGAAATCAACAAAGGAAAAATTTTTCCAATTATTTTTTTCTTAATAATTCGCACTCAATTTTGAAACGTGATATTTCAATTAAAAGTTCGGAAATGTGACAGGTGACACGGGTGGGCGCAGACGGATCCCCCAAAACTTATATTTACATTGACACCATGCTCATTTTTTCGTTCCGCTATGCAACGTCGCGCTTTCTACCTCATTTACTCGCCTTTTAAAAAACTTTTCAACACCACTCTGTGTAAATATGACATGCTTCCCGGAAAACTCTAAATGATATGAGTGTGAGAGCAAACTGCTGCTGTCATGTGGAGTGGCCGCTCTTCCTCATTTCATCCGACTTTTCACCTTCAGTCCTAAGCAGCATCTTCTTTTTATTCGGGTGGAGATGTTACCTGCTCATCTCTCCATCTTTTTTCTAGAGCACTTCAAATAAATTTTTTGTAGGTGCTCTTTCAGAAAAAAAATCATTTTTTGTCTCCAGTACAGGATATCCCACTCACAGCTACGCGGAATGGCATAAAGCTTGGAGTCCATGTCACAGATTAACCTGGTTGTAAACTGGCATCTTGAAAGTGATCCGATTTGTGATATTGCGGTGGAAAACTAATCCCGATATTTACTCTAGACACGTGCACCATTTTATTGTTTGTAATTCTGATAATGACAGCAATAACAAAGGCTTGGAAGGTCGGAGAAAGTATAGCGGAGACTTACTGTCTTTTGGATTTTACGTGAATGAAAAATAAGCTTTTACCGGAAGGGGACAAGTGGAACTGGAAACGTTTTTTTAGAGAAGCAGAGGAAGTACATGTGCTGCAATGCAAGAAATCATTCGTGTCATCAGTCATCGCCTGCACGACTACCTATCTGGATGGAAGCATCTGGTTGACTAAATCATCATATACGCTGAACGTGACAGTTTCAAGTCAAGGATTTTCATACGATACAAGAGCGCATATACCCTGTGTAATTTTAATAGCCGCTGCTTGCAACATATATTTTCATGACCTCCTAACGTTCCACGAAAATTAGATACAGTCACGAATTTAATCATGATGGATAAGAGAGGATCGCTGATAAAATATTTCTGTCTGCTTATGAGTTTCAACAGAGATTTCTGCTTTAACCGCTTCCTTCTCACTTCTCCGCCTGCTCCTCTGCTGCTCTTCCGTGCTGCTGTTTCTCTGCCAAAAAGCGGATCGAAAATGCTTGGGCTTCCTTCACTTCTAATTTTTGGCAAAAAGTCCTTCCTCCTTTTTCTACAATCATGATCGTGTGCGGATGATGATATCGTTTAGCAGCTCTTTTTGAGTATGTACCATCATTCCAATAAATCTAAATAAAAAGTCAAATGTTTTTGTTTTTTGCACTTACCAGATAGTGTGGAGTAGGCAGAGAATAATGCTTGGCAAAAAGAGATCATCGCTTCCTACCGCCCAACGGCGGCCGAATGCCACGAGGCCAGGCATTTCCCGGTTGTGTAGCTTTTAGATTTGTGTTTGCACTTCTTTAAAATGATTACTGCATAGCAGGAGAGGGAAGAGCAAGCACAAATAAATTAGTCTTGCGGGTCAATAATTACTTTATTGAGACACTTGCACGTATTCGAACATTCAAAGGAATTTATGCGGGAGGTAAATTTTGGTCTCTCCTACTACATCGTGCTCTTGCTCGCCGTTTTCTTAGAGTTTCTTACGTTGCCCCATAGACTAGATACACTAGTGGTGAGTGGTGAGAGGTTGGTGAGCTATGCTTGTTTATGTGTTTACTTGACTCAAGCTATATTAACGACCATACTACAACCATTGATAATTGAACTAGCAGTCAATATTCATAATTAAATTCTTAATACACAACATTTCAGGTCCATACATTGTCCCTTTTAATTAGTCTCAGTTTCTTCTTTGGCAATTTGAGGAAGTGTATACGACAGTGACAGAGTGTTCTGTGGCAGTACTGGAATGTTTTGCATGAGAAATGTGAGACGTTGACTCGATATATTGAAAGGCTTGGTTGCTTTTCTTAGTAAAGTATAACTAGTTTTACTTAATTATAGCGTACATTTGGCTCTGATAAGTACTTTGGCTTCTCATTGGCTCTTCATATCGCAGGTAAGAGTGAGTCTGCTTGGCGTGAAAACATTAAGCACTGTAAAAATAGTTATAAATGACCAGTTTGGAACGATGTTCGAAGTATTTCGGGGATGAGGAAGGCCAGACGCTGGCAGTAAAGAAATAAAATAAGAGATTTTCGCTCCGTAATTTTTCTCCCGTACAACGTCTTCATGAACGTGCACAGTTTTCTCAATAATCTCGTAATAAGGTTAAGCCTTTTAGCACTAAAAAACGGGAGAAAATTGTTCCAAAAAATGCTCTCTTCTACCACAAGTGTAAAAACTGGAGAAAAGACTTCACAGTGCAATACGAGAATAGCAAGGGGCAGTAAAAACTGCAGCAGTAAAAAAGAGTACAAGAGTGTATCCGGCTGTTAAAGGAAGAACGCAAGGCAAAAGTAATGCCAATGCAGAAGAGTCCAAAATTCCTGGAGAACGATAGTTTCCCCTCTCAGAGGAGGCTTTTTTCACAACTCTTTTTTGACTTTCTATCTGTATTTGGGATGACGATGCTCACCCACTAAAAAGAGGAAAAAAGTAGCAAGTTTCTTCCCTTTCTTTGTAAAACAAAGTATGCCTTGTAGCTCATCCTTATCTCGGCTTTCTTCCTGTGATATCTACCCTCCATTGAATAGATTTTGTAGCTCCTTTCTCCCGTCATGAAAAGATTTTTTTAGAACTAGTTTCGCTATTTTTCCTCAAGAAAACACCCCCTTCATTTTGCCGCCGCGTTCACTGATCAATGAGATCACTGCTCACTCCACAGATTTGAATATCCGAAGGTGCTGACGGACGCGACAGTGTGAGCAGTGTCTGTCGCTCAGGCTCACTTTCTCACAACAATCCTTTTCGGCGAGTTGTCTGCCAAAAGAGTATATTTGGTGTTATTAGCGACCTTTAATGTGCGGTTACGAAAATTTCCTTTGATGAAACAAAGACGCGAAAAAAAGTCTAGTTTGCTCTCGTCGGTGGAAGTCTATCCAGGAAAAGGACGAGTGCACACGGAGTAGTCGAAAAGATGATGTGCGTGCGCCCCTCCTATTCCGTTCCGTAGCTCGGACAGATTCTGACTGAAGTGTGTGATTCTACAAAGCTGAATCATTTCATCTTCCGCGAGAGACTCGCTTTTTTAGAGGAAGAAAGAGGCGAGGGAGAAGATGTGTATGCTTGTGCCGTTGGGAAAGATCTGTGTTAGTTTTGGCTTTACATCCACTCCTACCAGAGGAGTAGGAGTTGGAGTTGGAGTTGGGGAACTTGGAGAATGAGAAACAGTTTTAATAGATTTTTTTATCTACCGTTTGTTTGAAGGAGGGACAAAGGCCTCATGCATCGTGTGGCGGTGGCGGAGAGAGCACGGGACGGCTTTTTTACTACATGGGAAATGTATGCATGCTTGGGAATGGAAGTTGGAAGGAGGTGCTCTATGCTGGACCAAAAACAAATATGTTGTTGCGACGGCGGCTGACATTGGAACTATTCTTCTTTGTGCTGTTTTGGAATGGGGAAACTGGCGTACAGTAGTCGTGGTGTCAGTGTCTGGTGAAGAGAAAATCCCAAAAATCTTTCCTCCTCACTTAAAACTACTGAGAGTTTCCTAAAATGTTGTTGGCGATGTCTGAGGAAAAAATAATGTAAAAAAGGCAAAGTGGTAGAGAATGCATTGCGTGTGTGTGCACTCCACTTTCACTCGAAGAGCCACACTGTCAGCTCTCCTTACGTAATAATGGTGAGATGGTGGTGGTGGGTAGCTGCCTGGCTTTCAGCTAAACAACCCAGATTTACGATGACTGCACCGCCGTGTTTGCAAATAAATGATGATTACAGAAATGGATGGAATGATTATGTAAATAGATAATAGCTCCGAAGATAAATTGCACTAGCTCCAATTTATTGGATAGAGCAATCACAAGAATAATAATACGCTTTTTATGAACAGATTTGGAGAGAAATCAAGAATGTACACGGTAGAGCGAGTACTCTAAAAACACAATCTTACGCTACTATGCATTCAAAAAACCCTTTTAGCGATTTTTCATGCAAAAACAGATGGAATGGAGCAAAATCATTTACAAAGAACACAACAGAAAAGCAATACTTTTAAACATGGTAACAAACACTATGCCATTTGATTGTCGCTGAAAGAATAAGCTGCCTTTCCAGATGACACGGATTGTTATGACTCGGCCTCACTGGAAGGTAACATGATCTACTTTCTAGCAATCTCGTAGTTATCCACAAACCACTGAACTGCCTCAGTAATGCCTGCCTCAAAAGGGATGAACTGGTACTGTGGAAGATACTTTCTTAATTTTGCATTGCTCGCTGTCTTTTTAAACTGTCCATCGGCAGCTGAGGTGTCGAATGTGAGGGCATCGCCAATACCCATATTACGTGCAATAAGCTCCGCCACAGTCTTGATAGAGACTTCATCCTTCTCGTCCACTAAAACGAAATAAATAAATAAATCAGTTATTCTCTTACCGGGAATTAAACTAGATTAGTTAATAGTGTACTTTACTGTTACCAGAAAGAATAATTGGATCGACTTCATTATAGTCTGTGAGCGCCCATATCATAAGGCACGCCAAATCTCTTGCATGTATAAACTGCCTAAGGGGAGTACCGGTTCCCATTACCATAGCTGGTCGATTTTCCTTTTTGGCCATAAAGAACTTATGTATGAGTCCCGGAATTACGTGGCTTTTCTCCAAATTGTAGTTATCGTGCGGACCGTACACATTGCAAGGCACAACTGATGTATACTTCTTGCCATATTTTTCGTAAATGGCACGATTTTGAATATCAATCATTCGTTTGGCGTGGCTGTATCCATAATTGGAGTCATGAGGAGGCCCAAGGTGGATCTATTTCAGAAATAGAATGGGTTAGACTTTTCTCGTTAATCAACACTTTACATTAGTAAACAAGAGTAACATAGCGCATACCATGCTCTCATCAATTGGGTACGTAGTCTTATCCGGAAAAATACATGTTGAAAGACACGATACGGTTTTTATCACATTCTTTTCAATACTAGCTCGCAGGATATTGTCGTTGATCAGACAGTTGTTCCTCTATCAATTTAATAAATACTTTTTAATTATATAGTTTAAAAGTTGGTCTACAAAAAAAATGTTTGAAACCATGCCGGTATATTGCATACTTACATAAAAATCGTAATTATTTGCCATGTTATGAAAAAGACCACCGACCATTGCTGCCAAATGGATAACATGGGTAGGCTTAAAGACTTCAAAAATCTTATTAACGACAGCAGGATCACTGTAAAAACAACAAATTTAAACTGAGAACCCCATAAATAACTAAAGTTACTATTTTAACAAGCTTTCGTCAAGGCAACTTACGTCAAATCGCCATCCTTGGAGGACAAAAACTTAACCCGATCCTGGAAAGACTTCATTTCAGGTCTCATAAAAATAACTTCCTCAATGTGTGAACCGACAAGTCCCGATCCGCCGGTAACCAGCAGCCTACACGTTCCATCTTTAATCATCGAAAATAAAGTTCCAGTGAGCTCAGTCACTTGAGCAGCGTTAACAGTTGACATTTTTGCTAAACTTTCTAAACAAAGCCAAATCAAAAAATACACTGATTATTTCCCATAAATAGTAAATAGAAATATTTATTGTCGGAGTCATAAATCTTACCAGCTGTTTTTGTTCACACGAGAAACTAATAAACTCAAGTAAACTGTTGCTTGCAAAATGTCAAAGCAAGCCACAACGAACTTTGAGCTAAACTGCCACGTCCTCACAATTAAATTAAAGGGAACAATTGAAATGAAATGCTCCAAATTCCACGTTCAATCCGCAGCCCACATTTACACTTTGAACAATGTCATTCAACTATGCTAGAACATATGACGAGGCATACAATTCGAGTGAGCTCGAGCTGAGAGCAAAAGAAAAGACGACAGACATGTGGAAGGAATCTGCTTCACATCATCAGCACAGAAGCTATACAGCTAGAAAGAACCGGCCGCAAGCCTTTGCTTAGCTTTTTTTGCTCTATTTAGCCTATAATAGACCTAAACGCAAGAGCGCATATAAGTCATGAAGTCAATGGGTTAGGAATTATGCTTATCGGCTGTCAATGTCAATCAAAAATGAAAATTTCCCTAATTTTATTGGATCTAAAATTGTATGTGCAGTGAAAAGTATAATGCGCTGGTACACTGTGTAATGAATGCATGCGAAAAAGCTTTTGCTAATTTTTTAAAAATGCAAAGTGTAAAATAACTTGTTAATTTGTTAGTAGACTTGTCTAACTACAGTCTTTCAATAAGGGAATTTGAATGAATGAATTCTCCAAAATATTTTGTTTTGACTATGGATAATTGCTATAGAAATTAACCAAACTCGATGTTTTCGTTGGATCTTTAAATACTTTGTAGTAATACAATTTTATTTGGTGGAAAAAGAATCAACGCGATCTTAAATGTTTGATTGTTCTAATACAATTAGAAAACAGCTTTAGCCTTTAAAATAGACTAGACATAGATGCCGACCCAAAGGAGTAAGAAGAGGCAGCCGAAACCCATGAAGCCTGCAGCCACCAGTGCAATCAGTAATTCCTTCAATAGTACGCGGGTCTTCTTGTTTGTGGTGACCTCGTACACGAAAAACCAACCAGTAAAAAATATTCCAATAAAAAGAAGAACAAGAGCTAAATGGGGAAATATGGCCGGGTGGACCGGTGACACGTAACGTGCGGCTAACTCTGCCTTAACCTGTCCAAAAATCAAAAATATATTTTGCATTATTGTCAATTAATAAAACCGAATAATAACAAGCCTTAAATTATTTTTCTACATTCGACTTTGAGGATGTCACATATGTCAATCAAAAAGTGTTTCACACCCATTCTACTTATATGAAAGCAAAATAATCTTTTTAGGAAATGAACAGTAATTTGATGGGTAGATTTCATTTCACGACGAAAGGAAGGAAAGGTAAGGTTGCGGAAATTACCAAATATGTAACACACATTTATATTATACCTACATAAACCACATTCTCCTCAAACTTAAATAGTTTTATTAAAATATATTAATTCAATATCATACCATTTTAATAAAAGAATGTTAAAAGTTGCAGTCCACTACTATATCACGAACAGTGAATAAAGTTCCTTAGTCCTCCAATCGACTCGCTATAAAAATACATAAATTAAATACATTGATTATCACCATGTTGTACGTCCTATTTCAATTGTTATCCAATTTTGTAAAAAAATAAACAAAATGTGCAAATAAACTTTTACCGACTAGTCTCAACTACAATTTCTAGACTTTTCAGCAGTTACTACCGGTCAGCTCCTTTCATCAACAATTAAAACAGTTAGCACTCCCAATTACTTCCCAATATTTTTTCAACAGTTTTGTTCAACAGCTAAAATCAGCGAATTAATTCTTCTAGTGATTAAAAAAAATTAACTCAATTTAAATATGGAATGACAGTGAGTGGAACTGTGTGGACTGACAGGAGAGGAGTCACCAAATCCGGGCTCAAGCTCAGCTCGTGTAAGTGAGATGCACCCGTTCCTCACCACACATAAGCCATCATCTCCCAATCCTGTCCATGCTTTTGTAATGTGCAGGAGAGGAGGCACAAGAATCACGGCTGTATTCCTGTCCATGCTAAGGCCGGTCTCGGCCTCACTCTCCACATCACCTGCATCCATCGGACATCGGAGCGAGGAAGAGAGTCGGCACTCGGCACTCCACAGCTGCAGAAATCTTAAATGGTTGGTGGTGTTTAAGACAAAGTTTAATGAAAGTATACGTGGACTAGAAAGACGGTAAATGGTTGGATGAGGGAAAGATCACATGTGGCTTGTTCAAGTGTGACGATGTGGACATATAGACTTTGGTGCAGCCTGAAAATTGACAGTTACTGGTAAATGCTGAATGTTTTGTTCAGCTTGTACAGTGATTATTTTTTTGAAGGGTGCTCTACAACATAGGGCCTCACAAGAGTGACACCTTTTTCTATGAGTCGTAAGAAGGAACTAAGTGGAAAAAGCCGGATAAGCAAATTTGAAAGGTAAGGAATAATGGTCAAGAAGAAAGTGTGGTGTTGGAGGTGGAGGTGATGTGGCGACAGAGTTCCAAGAAGGTGACATGCGGCGTGGTAGATATATTTTTGTAGATGAGATGATAGGCTAAAAGGTGGAATTTACTTTGTTGACTTAAAAAGGTAACCGTTATGGGGAAGAATCGTGGAAAAGGAGGTAGCGGAGGAGGTGGCACTTCTCCATCCGGGAAAGGGGATGTGTCATCTTTGTCGAACAGGAAAAAGAAACGCTCGGAGGAAGTGGAAGAGGAAATTGTGGAGGAGTCAGTTCCTGTTCCTCGTACAAAGTTAACTTCAAATCCACGAAATCCACGTCTCAGATCTCAAGGGCGAAGCAAGAGTTCAGATAATGACAAAGATGGCTGGTGGGTTAATAGGTAAGGATAACGATGATAGAAGAAAGTACCAAATTGTGGAAATTGGTAGAATTATAAAAATTAAATTAGTTTAACGGGTTTTAACTGTTGCTTCAGGGTCATGTCGGTAGCAGCACTTGTTGGAATTGTCAGTTTCGTTGTGTATTATGGATATTTAGGGTATAAACAAACTCGTGTCCATACTCCGTTAGCGGCAGACAAGGTTGGTTATACGATCACCTCACAAAAGTGGATAATACTTTAACTAACCCTTGTCTAGGCTTGTGAGTGTATACAGCTTATTATTACCATAATTTTAGGTAACACAAAAATCTGGTCTGGATGTGCCTGACCGATTCTGGGGAAGTTACCGCTCTGGTGTGTACTTTGGTATGAAGCATCGTAGCCCTGTGTCGCTAATCACTGGAATGATGTGGCTGATTCCGTCAACTATTCAAACTCATGGACCTCAGCTGCGGTACCTTTTAGCTTTTACGATGCTAAAATTAAGGAATAATTCATGCTACAAAGTTATAAAACGATTCAACTTGTTTTTCCAGTCATTTGTGTTCTCAAGAAGATAAGTTACGCAGATATGGATGGATGGAGCATGATGGTGTCAATTTTGGAGTGCAGGAGATTGTGGACAAAAAATTGGACATTGTTACATCCTTTGTTAAGCGCGCTGGGGGTACTCATGGAGGAGACTGGACTGCAAGAATCCAACTAAAGCCACACGTAAGGCTTTGGAATTACATTACTCTATTTAGATTTAGACTTTATTTATTTAGTAAATACTCGGGTTCTTAAGTTTCCCACAATTTTTAAAAAATATTAGCAAGCTACTGCAGATCTCCAGGACGAGACAGTCCTATTCTTCTATGTTGCTAAAGAAGGTCGTGTCGAAGGGACAATCATGCCGGAACTTTATGCTGACGGGAGTTTAAATGCCATTCGAGGTTCGACTACTGATCTTGGTAACTTTGCTATTCGGTAAGTTGAATAATTCATTGAATTCATGAAAGTGTAAGAAAAAGTTTCTTCTGTTCTAGTTTGAGTTTTACTTAACAGATTCATGAATGGGAGTCAGCCGCTCTCTGTTTCGACATTTAGTACAAAACTTCGCTCAGTAAATGATATTAGCAGAGTCGCATTGGGGAATTTGGGTATTCGGAGCGATTCAGAAAAGCCATTATTTGTAATGAATCAAAAAGGAGCCATTGTGGATGATCCAGATGCAATTATCTACGCGGTATTCTCATAATTTTTTATGCTTTTGCTGTTTACTTGGAGTGAAACTATTTACTTATTTGCTGCCATAAAAATGACTTAAAATATTTGCTAATTGCCCAAACTATGTCGCTTTTTATAGATTCATGCAAAAGGGGAATTCACTTTGGATGTTGTGTTCGAATCTGCCAGTTATTTTGACCGTCCGCTGATGCTTTCAGGAGATACATATTCCGAATTATTAGAACATTACAGAAGTGATTTCCAGAAATCATGGGCCTGTTCGACCTGATTGAGAGACACAGAGACTGGTTGCTTATAAGTCAGCAAACTACACTGCACAAAATGTGGCCCCGCCTGCAAGCTTGGTATCAATGGTTAAATAGGACTCAAATTGGTGACGAACCAACCACTTACCGATGGCGTGGACGAAATGAGTCGGCTGTTCGTGAGCTAAATCCAAAAACTCTAGCTTCTGGATTGGATGACTACCCCAGGGCATCCCATCCAACAAATGACGAACGCCACCTGGACCTACGCTGCTGGATGGCAATGAGCTCCAAGCTAATGGCAGAGCTTGCAAGTATTCTAGACTTGGAGTATGACTATGAAAAGTACGTGGACGCTTATAATACACTCACTAACCCAGAACTTTTAGACCGCCTGCACTGGTCAGAAGAGTTGCAGTCGTACACCGATTATGGTCTCCATTCCGACAACGTTGTTCTGCAATATCCTCCTCTAAATCCTAATCGGCATAATCCAAACAGAAATCGAGAAAAGATTCGCTACGTACTGACTCCTCCCAAGTACGGATTCGTAAACGTGTTTGGATACGGAAGCCTGTTTCCGCTCAGTCTCCAGATTCTGAACCCGGATTCTCCAAAACTCATACCAATTTTGGAAAAGTTGCAAGATCCTCAAGGGCTTTGGACACAATATGGTCTTCGTTCACTTTCAGCTAGTACCCCTCTCTATCAAAAGAGGAACACCGAACATGACCCTCCATATTGGCGAGGTGCCGTATGGATCAATATTAACTTCCTCACCCTCAAAGCCTTGAAGAGTTACTCCCAACTCAACACGCCTGCCGGTAACTTGGCTCAATCTATTCATTCTAAACTTCGGCAGAACATCATTACAAACGTGGTCAGAGAATATTACAAGACGGGCTATGTCTGGGAACAGTACGATGATACAACGGGCCAAGGAAAGGGTTGTCGCCCCTTCACTGGGTGGTCCGCTTTAGTTGTTTTAATTATGGCGGAAGAGTACTGATGCTTCAAAATGCAGCGCTATATAGTCATTTACTGAATTCATTTGTGTAATGATTCAATCACTAAACTGAAACATTAGAGTTGTCAATTTTAAACCATTTAAGCGATAATTCTTTTAATTTTGTGATACTGGACGGTTCTTCTGTATATACTTTGTTAAATAGCTATGAAAGGGCCATTCCTGAATAAACTGTTTCACGTGTGAACATGATTGTGCGAGCGAGTAGCAATTTAATTATTCTGATAAACTATTATTGAAGGCAAGCCACATTACTACACAGAGTGTATTAGAATTACCACCTACCAAATTTCAAATTAGTAGTTATTGCCGTTAGTGAAACTGTGGTATCCTTTCTCCAAAGTTTATCACGTTTTAAATTAAATATAACATTATTCCATAAAAGAAGTTTTATCAGGAAGTTCTTAAAAAATCTTTTTAGCACTTTTCTTATTACTGTTCCACCTTGGCATAGCATGATTCGTATAAATTACAAAGAATCTTGATAAAACTTTGTGCATTAATAACGTTTGCTAATTATCAAGTAATTACAAGAAAATATTACAAAAGTGAGGGATACAAGAGGCATCCTGGCATACATGTTTCAGTTCATTTGAAGCAAATCATATAACAAATAATTATGTTGAACATAATCATAAAAAATATGGTCAAATAATGGTTGTTTTTGAGTAACTGCCCACTAAATACTGTATCGTAAATTCCCCAAAAAATTAAAACTATACTTTGCAATTAGCACATTCAAAAGGTTTTGCGGTGAACGACTCGCTGTCCCTCCTCTTCGTACTCCCTTTTAGAAACCCACATTTTCTTAAAGGTGTCCAAGGATGCGAGAATTGAGCCTCCGATCCAGGTTGAATACAACCTTTCCTGAGGTGCTGAGATCTGTATGCGAAAAAGATCATTGTTGGCAATATCGCTCCTCAAAAATAATACAACTTTTTAAAATTAAAAATGCTACTTACTTTGATTTTTACATCTTTTGGTGCCAATTTTCTTAGTTCGCCTAAAAGACGATCGCCAAATCCCTAAAATGTAATGAATAAATAAATATGAAAATGAACATCCTACAAATGGAATATATCCTCAGCGCAAATTAAATCTTACCTTGAATAAGGTTGAACCACCGGACAAGACAATATTTTGGAATAGAATTTTACGAAGATCCAAGTCAGACTTTTGTATTGAAAACAGCAAGACTTCATGCATTCCTTCACATTCTTCGCCTAAAAGATCAGGTCGAAAAAGAACTTCAGGGGCCCTAAACCGAGCTGGTCCAATCTGGAGAAATTCAAAATCTCTTATAGAAATGAAAAACCACTTCAAAACGCCTCAACAGAGCGTTTTATTTATAACTTACGTCTAAACTGCTACCATCGGGTAACTTATACACCCGTTTTTCCGCATCACTAGACTCTTCTTTGTAGAGATTAGATGATAGGTAGCATTCCCTTTCTTTGATAGTCTTGACAATCTCAAATTCAGAAGACGTCCTAAAATTGATACCTTCCTTTTGCAATAACAATCTGTCAATGCAATAAGACCGGTAAGTATTACATTATAACTGGTGTGAATGAATGTCCTAGAAGCCGTATCATTTAAATAAATGCCTACCTTAAGTAGCGCGTTACATCCCGTCCTGCAACATCAATTCGCATTATGCTATGGGGTAGGGCGAATCCTTCGTAAATGGGAACTGCATGTGACACGCCATCGCCAGCATCAAGTACAACTCCTGTAGTCCTTCCCGTAGCGTATCTAACGATGCGGTTAAAAAACAGTTAATGACGCTCGAAATTAATGCTAACGACAACGCCAGGTCATTTATCACTTACAAACTGAGAACTGCTTGAATGGATACAAATAAGGCTGGAACATTTAGAGTCTCAAAGAAAATCTCTGCAGATTTCTCTCTGTTCCGACGAGGATTAAGGGGCGCTTCCGTCAAAAGTACTGGGTGCTAAAATTTAATTAAACAAGAGGCATTTTGATATTTACCTTTCGAAGTTATTGAGTTATGTGCAGTGAGCAATACACAAACCTCTTCAGAGAATGACTGTAACTGATCCTTGCTGTAAATGTATTGCCATATTCTTTCCATGTCATTCCAATCCGTCACAATTCCGTGTTCCATAGGGTACTTTATGGCTAAGAGACCCCTGTGCTCCTCTGCTTTTGGACCGATAAACAAGTCTCCTTCCAAGGCACCTGCCATTACCCTCACATGCTTGGGCCTTCCAACACTAAAGCAAAATTAATAAATTAGCATTAAATTAGAAATTACACTTGCCCACGCCAAAAAAAACTCATTCGGACTTACTAGTTTGGAAAACGACATTTTGGAATTTGGTCTCCAGCAAAACCTGCTTTTATGACACCTGATCCCTGTTCCACATCACACAAAAAATAATTTCAATAAACTCATACATAGATAAAACTAAAAACTGAACAAACTCCAATTTTAAATACTAAAAGTTTTTAATTTTCCACCCCACATCTCATTCACATTCAAATTATTATTTTCCCCCAACTTGTCAAAATTTCATACTTACATTGTCAATCACAACCGGCTGATTAACCAACTCCATTGTGCTCGCTGAGGATAACTGTTATCTCTTTACTGCCAACTGTCACCTTCAAAAACTAAAAAGTATTTTGGAGACCGGAGACAAGTGGAGGAGCAGCGCAAAAAAAAGTAATCACTCTACTTTTCACCACCGCAATTGGCAATCAACAGCTGCGCGTATCTACAACCAACGGAGAAAATATATTCATCCTACACCCACCCTCACTTTTAACAAGTCTTTCGCATCACAAGAGAACTAATAACCAATCGGTTCTAAAAACCCAGCCTGACTCATACCCAACAACAACACATTATGCAACCTCTTTGGTATGATGATGGAGTAGCCATGGACTTTTCAGTCAAAATTTCTGACAAACCGAACAATAAACTCGTTTGAACTCCCTTCACTATGCAAAACGGGGATAGAGACTGATATTTGAACTCAATTTACGAGCCTTGCAACGTCACCCCATTTGGGGCACTCTGAAACTTTCCATCGTATCCGATGACTTTTCCTTTTTCCCGCACATTACCGGGTCGCTTTTTCTCTTTTTAATCAATACGATGAAAGAAATTTCATTTATTTCTTAGCTAATGCAGTGCGTATGTACCAGACTTACATTACTTGGCACAAGGCACACTCCCAATGTGTGTATGTATCTCCTCTCCGTTTCCTGTATTCCCAATGATGGTCTCCAAACACCACCTGCCACCAAAGGTAATCTCAGCGATGCTTTTTGTGGAGAGCGTCTAAGGATAGGGGAGTCACTAATTACAGGTAAGCTTGAGAAGTACACTGTACTGTGAACTATGCTTAGAGTTATGTAATCCGTTGAATTTTGGTGGGCCTTGTGTGGGATATTTTTGAGCAAAATACTGTTCAGAGCAATGCAGAAGTTTGGTAGTGTGCGGGGGTCTGCTTGTGTGCTGCTCCAGACGCGTATCCTTTAAATGATTTTGCATAGACGTTTTTTTTTCTAGTCGTAAAATGGCGTCGCATATATACACGATTCGGCATCACAAACAAAACACCATTACATACATGCCATGGCTCTTCATAACCCAAAATCGATTTAAGGAGAAAGGAACTATAACAACGTGAAATTGGGCGCTTGTTTTTTATTTAAAAACAATAAATAGTAGCGATAAGAATGCGTTACGGATAAAAACGTTGATTTTTTAAACAATGGAATACTTATAAAATAGGTAGAAGACGGGAAAAGAAGTGAAAGTAGAAGTGGGAAAACATAGCTCCCTTATTAAAATTGTTAATGTCCAGTGTTTTGACATAGTGCACTTTGCAAAATGGCTGATTCACCTTCGCCGCCTCATAATAATGATCGTAGGTCTTCGAGAAGTAGGAGCCCTTCCAGTGGCAGTAGGTCCTCAGCGATAAGGAATGGAACTGCCCATCACAATAATACAAATAGTCGGGGGAAGGGGAGTGTCAAGGAGTCAATTAAAATCGTCCAAGTGGCGAATATAGCCCCACAAGCGACCAAGGAGCAAATGCAGGCGTTATTTGGCTACGTGGGGAAAATTGACGACATCCGCTTGTATCCCACAATGTAAGTTTTGAATTAAATAATTAAAAGCAGTATCTTGATTTGGTTCCGTTATGTAGAACTTCTTTTCAAAATCTGTTGCAGTGACATCGGCCTACAGCTTCAGTCGAAAATTTGCTTTGTCAAGTTTTATGATTCGTCCAGTGTGGGAAGCGCACAGCATTTAACCAATACTGTTTTCATTGACCGAGCGCTTATTGTCATACCGTACCTGGATGGTAAGTTTAATACATAGAATTAATATTATACCTTTGTGATAAATAAAAGTGTATTATTTGTCTATATCAAATAAGTCGGTAGCGTGCCTTTAGTTCTTTACACTCTTTTTTGAAGGAATGTAGTAATATACTTTTTTTCGTTTCTTAAAACTTTTTGATCAAGGAGAAGTCCCCGATGAAACAAGGGCACTGGAGTTACTAGCGAGCGGATCGCTACTTCCAGGAATTGCTGATCCAAAACTTCCGCAACATGTCACCAGTCAGGTCTGAAAAAGAATCATGGAAATGAATTAATTGTTGGCGATTTGGAATAAATTTGCAAATTGAAGTGATTAATATAACATGAAATTTGAATTTAATTTGCTGTGTTTCTAGCTGGAGGGCATACCGCCACTCCAAGTTGTTGTTACAAAGGACCCTAGATTAGTAGAAGGATGTCTGCCACCGTACCCTTCACTAGCACCAACGGTGGATTCAAGAAAAATCGAAGAGATTCGACGCACCATAATGGTCTGCAATATTAGCTCTGATGTAAGTCATTTTATGCTGCATTTAAATCCCTGATTTCTATTTTCCCATTACTTGATGAAATGCTAATCTAATATTGGATTGTATTTTTTGATAATAGCTGAGTGCCCAAGACGTAATGGACTACTTTTCAAAAGCAGGAGAGGTAAAATACTTCAGATTTTGTACTAGAGACAACGACCCTCTGAAATACGCTCTAATCGAATTCTCAGAGCAGCCATCGATCTTGGAATCTTTGCGATTTAATGGGCAGTTAATTGGCAACAAAATGATCAGGTAAGAGCTGTTTGATTGCGTGGAGTGAGTGCAAACATTTTCAATTATGCTACAAAAAATTTCAATTTATTGTGTGTTATTACTTAAGTACCCTGAAAACGATTTTAAAAAACCTGTACAGCCATTGTTTTGCTCATCGTTGGATGGCATTCTTCTCCTCGGCATAGCAAAACAGAAATCCTTCTGTGAAGGTTCCTTTCTGTGGAACCAAAATGCCCATGCATAAAAAAGTGTACAAGTTTAACAGTAAAAGTTTTGTGAACCATTTTCTTCTTCGTATTTTAAGCATTCAGGATAATTGTGTATTGAGTAAGTATCGATTGAACTGCTCGTCGTCAAACTGAAGCGAATGTAGTGTCACCTCAGTTCCAACAAGGCAGACTGGTTTTTCGAGCTCATCAGTTACAAAAAGTAGTATTTTCATTGTAATGGCAAATGTCGGTCAAAATTATGAACAACGGCTTCTCTTTTTTTGGTTTTTTTCTTGTATGTCAGTGTTGTGGGGAGCCTCTCATTGCAGGACTCTTGCCTGGGAAACCGGACGAGCGGCACAAATCACACAATGCGATTGAAAGATGTTGGCTAACTTAAGTTGTGCTTGGTAAATCTCAATGGTTAGATTTAGTAGGAAGGGTTTTTACATGATAACTATTGTGTAGGCTGATATATGAAAACATGGAGGCCTACAATTTAAAAAAATGTTTTTTTAAGTTCATCCGGAGACTTGTCATGATTTGAAACCCTCTAAGTGATGACTACGTTTCTTTTTGTTTGTTCTGTGTGTGTAAAGGCACAAAGTGAATAGCTGCTAGGCGGATGCGCCAACCACTCTCTCTCTCTCTCTTAAGCTAACTTGACTTGCGAGAAGTGAGTACTGTTCCAAAATCTCCATATTGCCCAAAATCAATTTTAAAATAAAAGTCATCCACTTCCACGTATGACGATCAAGTTTTTGCTGATAAACGGGAGGATGATGCTAAAGTGAAGATGATCAAGGGATCTTTCTAATTACGTCGTATTCTCTGCTCCTGCCTCGCGTTCGAAAACTTGACGTTTTACTATATAAAGTTCCTAATCAGTTGTGTTTATATCTAGGGTTTACCACGCTACTCAAGCTATTATCAAACCTCAGGCAAAGACGAATGAAGCGGCGCAGAAAGAAATTGAGGAGGCCATGAGCCGGCAAGCCCAAAATCTTTTAACTCATGGGCTGGATGCAACAGGTAAACTATCAGGCACGTACTTGAAAAAACTTGCTCTTTTTTAGTATTCTCTCTGTAACTCTCTAATTAATTAAGTGTATATCACCTGATTTTTCAGTTGCGCCTTCCGTCAAGGAGAAGAGAAGAAGTAGAAGTAGGAGCAGGTCCCACAGCAGACGGTCCCGGTCTAGGGGACGGCGACGCTCCAGATCCAGAAGTAGAAGACGGTCATCCAGGTCGAGAAGCAGAAGATCTCGTTCTAGAAGCCGGAGATCAAGATCCAGAAGCAGACGATCGAGATCTAGAGATAGATACCGTTCAAGCAAAGTAAAGCGGTCGCGGTCCAGATCGAAGTGAGACTACTTTTGCTGATTTTATTTCTAACCTGTAAATAATACAATAAAAATAATATTTCAAATATTTACATTTGTGTTTGTTTATATTTACAGGGAGAGACGAAGAAGTCGCAGCAGAAAAAGATCCAGGAGTAGAGGAAGATCAAGAAGAAGTCGCAGTCGGTCTCCCCGAACGATACGCACCAGATCAAGGTCTAGGAAGAGCAACAAGAAGGAGAAGAAAAAAGGAAAAAAGAAGGATGACAAGGATAAGAAAGAAGATAAGGAGAAACGGGAGAGCAAGAGGGAAGAAAAGGAAAAGAAAGATACATCACCAGAAAAAATTACTGATGCTTGTTAGGTTTTTTTTAAAAAAAATAAAAGTTTTTATCGTTTCTTTTTTTAGTACATATACAGGCTGAAATTTACAATAGACTATAAGACAATTTCCTTTGTCAACTCAAAAAAGCATTGATGATACTCACCATTCGAAAAAATGTTATCGCCAGCGATCAGGCAGGCAAACATTTTTTCGAACGGTGGTGATACCAATGTAAACATTCATGTTTTTTTAACAAAATTCTATATAACTACTACTACAAGTAGTGAATAAACCAAGTACTCAAATAATTCTATATACATAAAAATAATATGCAATAAAATTACATTCATGATAATTAAAACAAAATACAAAGGCTGAACTAAATTAATTTACCTACCTTAAAACTCCTTCCTAGTTTGGCATGTCTCGTGAAACGGTCTCGAGAACTCGAAGTAAACTTTTTTTTTGCACAACCTACCTTCTTTGTCATTACTTTGATCCGTAAATAGAATGGCTCTCCCTTTCTTCCTGTGCATTATTCCCTTCCCATTTACTGCATAAAATGCAGCATTATTGCTTGCTTGGTGCAACTTTGCAGCATCTATCCTTACGCAGTGGAGACTAGGAATAGTGTGCGGCAGTGGTCCTAGCTCTACCTGAGCAGTCTCGTGACGGGCGTAAAGGGAAGAGTGAGGCAACTTTCAAATGCAGTCTATCGCAACCCATCATACTTGTATTGGTTTGTAGAGAAAACTTGTTGGTGCAAAATAAATTTGTCGGACAGTCAATTACTAAACTGGACAGAAACGTTCCACTTGGAAAACTGTCAAGTAATGGCAGACGATAGAAACGCTGACTTGTCGCATAAGGCCCATTTGACTGTGGGCAGTCACATCAAATGCCGGTATCAGGGAGGTGAAGTGGAAGGTCAAGTTGCAGCTTTTCACACAGCCTCACGTCTACTAATTATTAGTGAGTTTACTGATATAAAAAGTTACCAGAGAGAGGGATAGTTTGATATAATTTAAAGTAGGGGTGGCAGGTGAGTGCAGTGAAGGAGAAATTTTAAACTAAATTTGTATTTTTTTGTCTTCTTTTTAGAAGCTCCAGCGTCCAGCGGAAAGTCTACAAATAATGACGTTTATGTCATAAATGCCGACTGTGTTGAGAAACTGAGTATTGAGGATGGAAATCCTCCTGAAACACTTAGGGCTATAGACTTTCAAAAGGTAAATATAATAGGAGTTTCCGCTTTATTGTTTATCATTATTATTGCAAGGATTGTTTTAAATATAGTCTTACCCGGCCTATTCTCAACTCTAGTGTCTCATTTTGAAATTTCATTTTCAATTATTTCAGTTAGATAAACGACGAGTGAAATCTATTGGACTGAAGAAAGCCAGAATTCGTGCTTTATCTGCTGATGTGGCACCAGAGGGACGGAAACTGTTTCTAACAATAATTAAAACGTAAGTATTTTATTATTTAATTAAATACTAATATTGAGTGATAGGAGGTTATTATATTCATGTCACATTTTTTATTAATTATAACAATATTTTGGATGTTTGCAGCATTGATGAAGTAGCCTGGGACGGTGAAAAGATAGTTGTACTTAATGAAGTAACCATTTCCCCACCATACCGCATAGAAAATGTTAGTGGAGAAAAAGAAGCCTCAGTAGTTCACGTAAAGAAAATCGTGGATAAGCACTGGAAAGAACAGCAGAGTTCACAATGATGAATTACGATTTGTTCCATAGTAAAGAAAAACCTTGTGTTAGTCGAACTTTTTATTATCCTAATCTTGTCGCCCCATGTAATTTAAATTCTTTAATAATAATGATTAAATGAAACCCTTGCTCTTGGTTTTTAATTGGTGTCATTTGCATTAATAAAAATTGGTGGTGACGTAGTGTAGAGTGCATACGACTTGTTCAGCACAATCCAGTAAAATATTAAGATTTAAAAAATGTCTTAGCGTATTAAAAATGCAATTTGTGTATTAATCTCTCTATTCAGTTTAATCTTTTCGCAGTCAATAAGCAACTTTTTTGTGCAGTATATGTTTAAAAATAAAACAATATTTGTATTTTTTTATAAGTTTGCGATAAACATTTTTATTGCAGTTGGAAGATTTAATTCCTTTATACGATTCCTTTATAGAATTGAAGCATATAGATGTACAGGTGGGTTGGGTGTAAAGCAAGTATTTTGGTTTGGCCCATTCATTTGAGGCACATAAAATGCAATAAAATATGAGATCGATAACATTTACGAAATCAAATCCAGAGAAACGACTAGTAATCACACAACTCATTAATAATTTATTAAGATTACAATAAACAGTTGCTGAATTTCATATCATTGATAACTACCCAGTCTATCACTAGTCACTATAAATTATTTTCATGTTAGATAAAGTATGATATGGTAGTTAAAGTTACATTAATTACATGTTAAATTGCATGGACTAAAAAATTGTACTACATGACATTTACTGAAGCCAAATGAGGATATCAATTATTGGGAAATGAAGCATAGTTGAAACGATTCAGTGCAACTTATCATTAACTTTTTACCTACATTTGCTTACAATAAGAAAAAACACATTTTGTGATGATACAGGTCTAGCACAACCTCCCCAAGATAAATTCTAGAGGTAGCATACTCGCCACGATCGACTTGTGTGCACCGCTACTGCAATAATAAACACTTACTCCGACCTTGGCTTCATCCCAGAGGTTTGTCTGTCTAAACTACCATCGCTAACGTGAGTTGCCCGTTTCTCTCTTCCAAAGAATCCTTGTTTTCGCACCTAGATGTAACCATTACCGTTTTCAAGTCTCTGCAAATCCCAAGTGTAAAGATTTTATATTTCTATCTTACCAGCGGATACAGTATTGGATTCCTAGCCTGGAAAGCCTCCCACAGCCGTGCCTCCGCGAGTATGTCTCGAGCAACCTCATCAATCGGGTTTTCATCAAATGGTTCTTTGGGTGATTCGTGTCCGTAGTCGTAGTCTTTCATTCCCGCAAGAGTACCCGTCACTTCTTTTTCCCTGACAACCTTTAAATTAAATTTATCTTATTATTTTTAAGAGTATCTAAATTGTTAATGAGAAGATCCTTTAAGTAGCTACATTCCGGTTTCCTTATGTGCAATTTTATTTTCAATTGAAGTTGCAGATGTTATTAAACTTTTTCCGAACCCTATATTCGGGACATGGAATATGAGGTTGGGTCCCTATAATCCGTCGGTGATATATGGTTTGCTGGTTGCTTTTGCTGAGTTGTCCATTAGCAACTTATCACGGAAAAATGAGCAAGTACTAACTATATTATAGAATTGCGTTTTATGACTTTGAAAAGCCATAAATAAAGTTTAACATCAAATTCATAAAATAAGCAATTTTGGCAACATGGCTTGATTCTCTGTATTATAGTAATTGGACTCATGCTATAAACTCCACTTAACGAACTGGAATATAGTAGCCATATAACATCATTTATCTATCTAAGGTTCTGAGAGACTTTTATTATATCAAAAATCTATTACTGAAAAATTACATCAATAAGCGGAATGTAACCATTAAACGCAGCTCCTTGTAGGTAAATTAAAAATGAGTGTACCTGTGAAAGCATTGCAGAATGTTCTTTTGCTGGGCCGTGACTTAAAGTCTTTCGCTTCTCTGCTTTCATCTCCGGGAACGGCGACCAGACTCTATTTAAAATTAATTTCGATGAATTATAGTAAGTACGACACTAAAGTTCATTTAACGTGACGTGATTTACTGCCTTAACAAGTGAGTTGCTATATGCTTTTTCAGCTAGCATCTCTGCTGGATGTGCAAATTCTCACTCTGCCCCAATGTTGATACAAGTGACAGAAGTGTACTTACACAAGTGCCTAAGTAAGAAGGTGAATGTTGTAAAAAAAAGTATCAAGGTATATATCTTGCTTTGTAACGGTAGGAACAGTTGGAGGGCTTCTCTCTCGACCAAAATAACATCATTGTGGATGAAAACTTTGTGGAGCCTACTGAAATGCCTGAACCTTTGCCTCGTTATTGATGGTTGGCTCGTATTTACGTTTCAACTTTTCAAATTTGTTCACACACTCTTAGGTACGTTTCAGTTGTTCGTATACAAATTTGGAATCTTGCTGTCAGTAAAGCTGAGAAGCTGTGGACACGTCTTTGACTTTTACGTTATTCTGAATTTGACATTGTACAAAACATGGTGTCAGGCCGTTGGCAATCTAAATAGAAGTTTTTTTGTTTAAAACATCCTCTAATCAACAATAATCGTTCATGAGCTGCTACTTGTGTCTGGAGAGTGGCAAAAATGTCATTTTAGGCTTTGGAAGCAGTTTAGCTAGAGGTGTTTATTTTCCACATGACAGCTTTCTCCCTCTTAAATTTGTGTGTATGAGAATAGCTACTGCCTTAAAATTAGCACAGGGGGCATTTATTGTTACATATTTTCTGCACAATGGAAGCTAATCGAGCTTCTTGTTTCTAGTGAGGCGAAAAGCACTTCACCAATTTTTGTATCCTGCAAAAGAAAAAGAAAATCCTATCTTTTCACGAAAAACCTTCCTTGTTGGATACCTGGACAAAGTTGGTACTTGTAACTTTTCTGTATGTGCAAAGAAAGGGAAGAATGAGTCCAGAGAAAGAATGAAAAAAAGTCAGCGTCAACAGCCCTTTAGGAGAGGAAACCAATTTGGATATAGAAGAGCTTTCTACGTGTATGCACTTGTGCAAGCATATATATTTTGAAGCAGAAATAGCTGCAAGTTGGAGAGAAAAAATTAGTAAAAACTTTTTTACCCTTTTATTTATGGGAACTTTTCCACACATAGCCACAGCCAGTGCGAGGATGAAAAAGGCGAGTCCAATCAGCGTCAAATTCTTTTGAATATTTACCATTTTATTAGCCTTTCGCTGTGACAAGAAGGAGGACAAAGTAATTCTAAAATTAATTTGTGATTGACTGGATTGAGCGTAGAAGCGTGTAAGAGGGCTGGCGACGAGGAAGTTGTTCCAGCGATTAAAATTGCTTCGCTGACCGCCTAAAACCAGTAAAAAACCATGAGTAAGTGTGCAACCAAAAAACAGAAATTCAGTTACCTGCTTAGAACATGGAAACGCCAGTAAAATTTCATGAAGTACTATGAAAGCTGAAAATTGAAATTGAAATTCGAAGCTATCCTATAAAATTTTAATGTTTAATAGTAATATCAGTAATGAAATTTTTTTAAAGACCAATAATAAATGCAATGACAAGTTTAATGTAATATGAGCAGTATCACAATGCCCCATTGCTATATACCTTGATCGTACTCCATATGCTTGCCTGGGCCTCGTACCCATACTTTCTTCCCTGATATGAGTAGCTGCACAGATTCACACTGCAGCAGCCTCACATCACACCAAAAACTCAACCCCTAGTCAAGTATGTAAATGAATTACGCCGTTCATTTTCAGTTCAGTTTGCAATTCTTTATTCTTGCAAAAAAAAAGTTTCTGATAATGAGATTACGGCGACATCCCTAAATTGGCTATGGTTGAGAAGTAAGCGGAGCAGAAATTTTTGAAGCTCATACAATTATTAATAGTTGCATGAAGTAAAATTCATATCACTGAGCTCTCCCTAACAGTACATGAATGATAAATCAGACTTTCCCAATAATCTCATTTGAACAAGTGTCAAACAGAAACAGTGATTCTCAAAGGAAATACAAGGACAGCAATTTTTTCCAGAAGACTTGAATTTTCCACCTTAAGATGCTCTTGAAATGAAAAAAAAATTCTCATTCCAAGCTGACAAATCCAGAGCTAAAAGAAAACTTTACACGGACCAATGACGGCTCGAATAATGAACTGATTTTGGAAAAGAATGTTCTTAAAGGATGAATAAAAAAATCTTGACGTAAGAATTTCTCCCATCTCCCCCATTATGTTTACCTACGTGTAGTAGTATTGACCTACGTACCTGTCTCATGGCTGAATGAAGAGTTTCTATGCGGGTGAAAGACTTTTTTTTAAAAATCCTCTTTTAGCTTATTGTAAGAGTTCACATAAGGAATAAACTTTCAAGTTTGAAATTGCCAGATGTAAAAAATGCCCTGATTATTTTGATTGAAATCATTTAGAAATGCAGTAAAAAGATTACATCTTCACTGGAATTACATGATGCCCAATTCAATTCCAAGTTCTTACAATTGAGTTTGGGATGTGGGCCCACTTATGCTTATCTGTATATTATCGAATATGTATAAAAACAAAAATATAGCAAAGGCTGTCAAAACCGATCTGTTCAAAAAATGCCATTTTTTTAATTCTTAATTACAATAATTAGCCCTTCAATATGCTGTCTAAAATGATGAGCATAAATAACGATCACTTTTACACTAGTGAGAATTTGTTGGCCTTGTATAGATAATCTGTACGTACTTTATCCGTACTTTATCAAATTCCCCCAATCAGTGAAAATGGACTTTTTAATATGCAAGCCTATTAAATATGTGTGATAGGTGCAACAGGTAAAGCTGGATTAATTAAATAATGACTAATACTCACCTGAGAAGCTGGTAAATTGCTGGAAATAGTCAATAATTTTTTTAAAAGTTGAATATGTAAAAAAAATTGGTACTCACTAAATGATAAAAATCCTTCCCCAAGAAGATGTCATGTGATCGATTCCGATAGTAAAACTGATGAGTGGTCGCTACGTGGTGTAAGAATTGTTACAAATATTTATTTTTGGTACAACTGTTAGACTGGCAAGCCAGATTTTACGGTTGGTTTTACGATTCCTGCTGCGACTGGCTATGCATTCAGCTCCTCTTGAAAGATTTGGGGTGTAAAGGACTTACTGGCTCATTGATACTTGGCTTGGCTCTCACTTGGTTCCTTTTGCTCCAGCAGCGTTAAAGAGACACTTTCTCCAGCTGTATGTGGACTGGGAAGTTGGAAGCTTTGGGCTGGTTACTTATATAGCAAGTGAGCCATTTATCCACTTTTCTGACCATGACGCATTACGAAAAGCGGTGAAAAGTGAGTACCAAATTGCATACTTCAAGGAAGCACACTATTCTACGTGGGATTTGCTATTAGCAGCTAGCAGATATGAATAAATTATTTAGTTTTCATATCACTCCTTCCTATCGCATGCATCTTCATATGTCAGGGAATGGAAAATTTCATATGAAAATATAGTAAATTCACGCCTCAAGTACGCTGCGCATGAAATGAAGCTAATACCATTGTTATTTATCCTCTCCTCCCACATTTGACATTATAATAAACGCTACAGGAGAAATCCACAGAAAATCGGTTACTGTGACTGTAGCCATGAAAAACACTGAAATCTTAAAGCGACGCTTCTTTTCATAGCTTCTGGTTCACCAGGAGCACTTAATCTTGCAAATATTTCTTAAAATAAAATTAGCAAGCTGTTGTCCTATTTTAGCTTTGTTTTCGATGTGATGCATATACAAACCAAATAGTATTCGTTTTCGGATGATTTCACAACCCGGAGAAAGTTGATTCAGAGTTTCTTTTTTCTAAAAAAAAGGTACTCCATGCTTTTATTACTGAGCCCACACTCCGGAACTATCCGCTCACAGCCAACTGGCAAAGATGCATTTAGAGGTTAGCAGTAATAGTGTCAAAGGGCAATGTACACATCAATAGGCTTGGTCAGCAGATGGATTTCCCTTTTCCAATTTATTGGCTGGTAACCCTCAGACAGCTACATATTTATACATATTTATATATGTTTTACTTTGATGTTACATTTTTGACGTACTCCTTCTACTAAAATACATATTTATGTACTCATCAAAATATTCACGTGAAACCCGGAAGACTGGGAAACGAGAACGTTAACTATAAGAAGGCAAAATAAGTGAAACGTGACAACCATAAATGTATAGCGATTATAGGTATTTGACAGCCCCACAAATATGTTATTTATATAAATTAGTTGACAGCAAAAATCATCTTGTTTGAGCTCAAATTACAAGATGGTTATATTTAATATATTCCGCCGAAACATGCCAAATCTAGACTCATTACTACAATATTAAAATATTTTAACGTAGATGGGAGTGTTCCCATTTCCTAATTCTTAGCTACTAGCTAGTAGCAAATCCCATTTTTACTAACCTGTATTAAATACATGATAAAATCATCATCAATCAATGTCGTTTTACTAACTAGTTTCACCTTATCTATCTGAAGGGACTCTATATACAGCAAGAGCTTACAATCCACACAAGTAATATCGTAATAGCCTGCAGCCAAGTATTACTTACTACACAGTGTACAGAGATACAATATTCTGTATTTGTATTATGCTTGCAATTTACTCGTTTTAGGATTCTCGACTTACTTTCATTTTCCGAGTGCTAAACCATCATGAAAGGAATAATCCCAAAAGTGGCATCACTAAATCTTATTTTATACAAAAATGATTGCTGTGTTATATTTAATCATCAAGCACACAGCTAAAATAAATAGATATAACTATACCATAACTTGTAATGAAATATTACCATTTTAAATTCTTCTCTTTGACAACTCCTCAAATCCTAACAATCAAATAAGTCACCTGAAATTTAAGAACCTTTCAATAATGAAGACAAGTTAAAGACATACTATGGGAGTTTCAAGATTTGTCACGGTAGGAAATCTAAATTGAAAACTATTGTCAGATTTCCCGTTTTCCTAGTTTGCCACTATGACTGACAGCAACAGTTGGACAGACTAACAGTGCTATGCTCATAAACTAAACAGTCTTCATAAAAGAGCACATTTATACTGTGGTGAAAGTGGTGAACATTTCGAGACATCACGTTACTTTCAATATACGTCAATAGGTATTTATGCGTATTTCTTTGTACTGCACTTCATAAAATATTTTAGATAAAGAGGCTTGACATCTGCTAGCTCTCTGTGGAAAATCGAGAAAAGTGTCGATGTCTCCCATCGACTCAGCAAAATACTTCAATCAGTCCCCGTGGTGCTCTCATCTGAACACAATTCTATTAACTGGAAGTATTTCCCTACTTCCTCCCATAAAAACTATAAGAGCAACAAACCATGCACATATTTTTTTGTCATTTCCTTCCCTATTCGATATCATTGCTAAATTATGAGTTAAACTCTAGTTACTTTATGACGAGGCAGCACAGGCAATCTCTGTCTGCCTGTATTTGCTACAGCGGCGGAGAAAACTTTTTTGGGGAGATTAATTCCATCAATGAGCTGAACTTCTGTGGACAGAGCCCGTTCAATTCTAAATTTTGTGATTTGTCAAATTATCCGTAATATTTAACTTTACCTCATAATCCGTCTATCGTTTGTAGGAACAGGGACGCATGTCCTAAGGTCAAACTTAACTTCTAGAAATGCCGATATAGCTTTTGAGAGGATTTTGTTTTCATAAATTGCTAGATCGCTTCAGTATTAAATGTAGTTGTACTGATTGATTGTACAAACGGCCATGGTTTGGATTCATCCTTTTTTTATTGGCTATCAAAGAATTGTAAGAAATGTTGGCAAACAATCTGTCAGTATAGCAAACTTTTTTGACAGTAGCACTCCAAATTAGCCAAAAGACCAACTGGATTACCTTCATGGATGACTCATAGCTCATATTTAAAGTAAAAATAGATATTGCAGTTCCACAAGTTATTTTTGTATACAAACCAATCAATAGAATGTATAAATGACAGCTGACGAGTCCCATAATCCATTGACACGTTTGCCTTGCCTATCAATAACAAGTAACAACCCACGCATTTCGGGAATTTACTTTAGCTTGCATTTCAGAATTGATTTCAGTACTGAATTTATATAGATAAAAATCGTGATAAAAATTC
The DNA here is from genome assembly GCA_027744115.1 of Acrocyrtus sp. NNG-2020. Taxonomy (NCBI): domain Eukaryota; kingdom Metazoa; phylum Arthropoda; class Collembola; order Entomobryomorpha; family Entomobryidae; genus Acrocyrtus; species Acrocyrtus sp. NNG-2020. The sequence continues at coordinate 11,393 of JAHZND010005053.1, read as the reverse complement.
TGCAATTTCCATTTAGTCCGAGTGAAAGCTACTTGGATGCTCTTACTGATGGCAAAACTCCTGATCAGAAAAAAAGGGTAATATTAAAGGAGTGTGATCCGGGATGCATTATCACTGGCGCGACGCTGACCTCAATGGCGTAATAAAAAAGAAAAGTTTTTTGTCTGACTAGTCCAGCATATAAAAGAAAAAAGCAGCAGCTTCCATTTGCTACCAACATGACTATTACTCATGCAATGATGCAACATCTAAAATGAGCAAGCGGTACGTTTTTAGAATGAGGCGATGGAGTAATCCATCAGAGAAACTGACAGGGTGATTGAAATGCGAGTGACGATTTGAGTACAGTGGTGATTCTGGTAAACTGTTGCATATCCAGGTGGAAAATTATTCATGTGCGATTTCGCATTGGAGCAAAAAAAACTTTCTCCTTTTGTCGAAGAAGGCTATAGGAATATGCACAAAAGCACAGGAGAAAGTTGTGCGGAAAAACGAAAAGTTGGAAAAGTAAGAAGATTTCAATCCCAGTTCCATACGCACATACCTTTGATCGAATTTGGTGTTGGTGGTTTTTCCTGGAATGAAATAGGCTATGTGGTATTGGTAAGGAAAGGAAAACGAACGGTAATATAATGTAGTGTTGGGGCATAATAAGACTGCTGGCCTTGTACGAAGCTGGAGCTGGAGAGAGGAAAAAGCATTGGGTTAGGATAGGGAAGAAAAACAACCAGATTCATTAGCGTCTTATGAAACTGGTGTCAAATTGTTGAGCAGGAAATTGCTCAATTTGCTCGTTAAAGTTTAATCAAAGGAACTGGATTTTGTTTGCTTCTTGCCTTGTTGGCAAGCTTATTTTTGAATGTCTGTTGATGTTTGTCATCAGTCCTCAGAATTTCTTTCATGTGGAAAATGGATTGTCAGCTCTATTAATTTATGTTGTGGTTGATCAATTTTCAATTTTTCCTTTAAAGAAAAGCCTGCAGTTCGGATTAGGAAAGTACACCAAACTTCTTGCTAATGTTTTGTCTAGAATAAAGTTTCGAAATTCATTACCACCCCACTAGTTTTCGTTGGCAGATGTGAGTTGTCAGACAGAGAATGCTTAATCCAGTTCCAGTAAAGACATTATTATTTTCCCTTTTCAATGTTATTTAGGTACTCTGCTACCTGTGCGTTCTATGGAAAGTTTGATAAGCTCCTTCAAGACATTCTCAGAATCCTGAAGGCTAGCTTTACTTATATTCTTTTACTCTTTAAGCTGCGAAACATGTTATAATGATTTTATTACCATCTACATATTGATAGCGCATAATATGTTAATCATAATTAAGAGTTTGCTGGAGGCTCTGCGGGGTGTTCCAAATTAGTTTGTCTGACCCAACTCCATTCCCAATTTGACTGAAAAAAAAATAATACTAGAGATGGTAATGGAACTGACAGATTTGTCACCGTTACAGAAAAAAGGTGATTTGCGGTCGAAAACTTTTTCCCCTATAATTTATTGGCTTAGTTCGCTAATTTTACTGTGTGCAGATAGCCGTATGTGGTTTCCGTTGAATATATATCTAGGAGGGCATCCTCCTCGGACAGCAATATCAAAACTAGCAGTCACTTACAGAGAGTAAAGAGGTCTACAACCCTTTCGATGACCTTTCTCTTGCTGATTATAAATGTTCATATGAGGGACCTTTTTTTTGATTCTGGACACCCTATAACAATAACCTGACAGTTACTTTCTACAGTAGGTATTCATCTCTCGCAGTGATTTCTCAAAATAAATGAATGTGCATAAAGGTGTCAATGTTTTTTCCAGTGAGCTCAACTGAAAAATGAAGATCAGTGACGGTAACTTTGACAACAATGTATGTAGCTTGTTAAATTGACTTTGGTCACCCACAACTTTTGAATTCAAGACGCGATGGTTTTTCTCAGATTTAATAGTTTATGCACCTTTTAATAAACTGAGGTGTCATTGACCAAAAGCTGGTGGGAGAATGGGGTGATGTGCAACAGCAAGTAAAGTGAAAGTGGCTTTTTTCCTGTCAGTTTCACTTTCATGCTGCTCTATGTACATATAAAAGCAAAGCGTAAGCATACAATTGTTATGATGAAATTTTGACCGACAAAAGGGCACTGTCTTTTAGATCTATAAAGCTTAAAGTCGATCTATTTGTTAGGCGTAAAATATTTGAATGGCAGGCTCTCTGTGAGGGTGTACAATAAAAAAGTTTTTGGGGTTATGTGAGGAGTCATGTTATACCCGACATTAAGACATTTTTAAACAACTGTACATGGCTTTTTAAAAGTTGTAAATGTACGTGACTATTGCCACACAGTTCCGATTCTCTTTCGTGCACATTCTAACCCACAGTAACAATTTACCCGATGTTAGAAGTGCTTCTAAACTGCCAAAAAATTGCATACACCAGTATGCACTAATTGCGTAATGCTTTTGCAGCTTATCATATCAATACTGCTTTCGTCACATTACTTCTCCTCTCTTGATTGTTCCAATGTATGGCTTAAGACAGCCCCGTCAATCATCACCCTTCCCCCTTCCGTCATCATCGTGCATGCTACGGTATGCCTTCCTTCTCAATATCGCTTCCTTCACAGGCTTACGTGGCATATCTTGTAATTAGCTATTGACAATGTGACACCAAGTTGTTGAGACCGCTGATAAAGAATTAGTAAATCGGAGGTAGCCACTAATCAGTAAATCCCCATTTAGCTTCAAGTCCTTAAAGTCTTCCGCAAAATTTTGCAAGCAGTTTTGTTTCCTTTTGTACCTTTAAGTAGCCAAACACATGAGGGCATGTGTGTAAAACTTCTGGGTGCCTATATCAATGCCAAATGATGACTTCCAATTATGGATATCATTTTCATATTGTTTATTCTGGAGCTATAACTGCGACACTTCCAATTTAAAAGTCGATCTTTAGGTTTATAATCTTGATACTCAAAAAGTAAAGAAAATATTGTCATCTTTACAAGATAAGATTCGCTTACCTTAGAATACAATAAACTAATTTATATAACCTAAAAATTACAATAAATAGAGTAGGCATCTAAAGTTCATGTGACGATTTCAAATGAGTACAAGCCCTTGAAAATATATGCCTCCGTTCATCAAGCTATCACTATAAGAGTTACCTATACAAACTTTTTAGAAATGGTGACCAAGTTAGTTTAAAGTTACAATCAAAAATGCATTTGATCGTTCGTAAAAAATGCCATTTAAAGCACATTGTATCTACGTTATAATGCCCTGGGAAATTCGAATTAATTCGGACAAATGATATGAATGAGAGGCAAATGCCATCAAGCCAATAAACCCAGCCGTTTTGCAGAAAGCGGACAGTCAGACAAACAACCGATGTCTACACAAAATGAGCAAAAGAAAAATGCTTGTTGTAATGATGGCTATTGCAACAATTTTTATTGCTTTAGCTTCGATTCCTCGAATCCAAAAGGTATCAGCGCTTCAGTACGTGGCCTCTGTTCACTGTTCTGTACGTGGCATTTGGAATAGTTCCATTTTAATTTTGTTATACAGCAATTTCCAGTTACAGAAATTTAATTTCTAATTAGAACGGTTTAATTTTCTCTTACTTCAAATTTTCCAATATTCAATTATTTGAGCACGATGGCTATGGCTTCCGAGAGAGCTTCTATGCAACTACTGCAAAGCTATTGTTTCGAACTAGACGAAGACTGGGATAAAAGGTCTAACGGTAAGTAGTAGTAAATGGTAACTGGTAGTAAATTAAAGACGGCAACTTTTGTCATACAAATGGTGAAATACAGATGTATTATTAATTTGTAGTTTGCAGTGCAGATTCATCCGACGTATCTCTTCAGTTTTTCCAGTTCAACCCAAAACATAGCAACCTGCAGGCTAGAACATCACCCAATGATGTTGAGTATGTAAAGGCACTCTTTCAAGTTCTCCAAGGTGGGACAGGGAAAACGGAGACGTGAGTGAATATTATAAATTTTCAACTACGAAAACAAACTTCCTTTATCTTGTCAATTATTAATTATCAATTAACTGTTAACAGGTTTATGATGCTCGACTTCGATACAGACATAAGCAGAGATGAATTCAGAGGTGTAGCTAGCTTTAATGCCAACGCGTTAAAAAAGCTCTCGGAGGGGCTGAATGAACCGACTATGACTGTGTTTGGACAGGCCGCATGGGGCTCCAGCACTTTAGTAAATAAGGAGCCATATAATTTCTCCGCCACTTGTCGCTACACCGGTATGTTTCTCAATTGCAAGTTTTTATTCAAAATTCTAAAATTCTTAATTATGAAAAAGCTAGTGTTATAGTTCAGAATTGTTCGCTTACTTATTTACTTCGTAAAATAAGTGCCGTTGAAATACTTGGCCCATGATTACACCATGAGTTCTCATCGTTTATTTATGATTATTTCATATACATAGATGGTGAAGCGGTTGGGGAAAGGGAGTTCCTGCCACGATTTCTTTATGCTGAAGAGAAGTGCGGAAATACGGCATACTCGCTAGACGAGATCTGTAATTGGCCAGACAAGGACGGTAAGCGCTTGAGAATTAAGTTGGATGTGTTGCTAGAGTGGAGCGTATCCGGCTACTCCCCAGAGAAGCTGGCTAATAATTTATTCGCAGATGCGTCCACAGCGGACACCACGATCATTGGAACTGATGGACTGGGAGTCAAGTTCCACTCTGTACTGATGAAACGTACGTTTGAATTTTATCTTATTTTAATTTTCCACTAATTGTAGTTAAAGCTTTTTTGAATGCTTGTTTTTTGTCAGTTTACTGTACCAATTTCAAGGAAACGGTAGATTTGTTTTCCGTAAATCAAGATAAGAAGAATCCGGAACTCCACTTGGCAACAATTGACAAAAATGGACTCAATATACTAAAGAAATTTATCTATGGGCTTGAAACCAATCTGGATGGAATTAATTGTGACATTGCTATCGCGCTGTTTCACGTTTCAAGGCAATTATCAATTCCAGAACTACAAAAGTGCCTCAGAAATATGTTTTTAATAAAGCCTATGGGTTGGTTTACGGATGATAATCTCACCAAACTTTGCGATGCTATGTATCTCTTGCCAAATATTGAATTACTTAAAGAGCGCCTAGTTGTTTTATCATTGACCAAACTTGTTTTATCAAGCAAATGAAAAGGTACTATGTGTGTCTTCTATTATTATACAAAGATTTCTCACTTTTGTTGTGTAATTAGTTTTTTATTCATGGTGTACAAAGTGTACTGCACTGCTATCTTTGTAAAAAATGTCAAAGTTTTAGCCACATCAGATACCCATTTTGTATTGCTATCCTGATTCACTAGCTGCCCAAAAGATGTAATAAAACGCTCTTTGTTCGGGCACCAAGCCCCCTCACAGTGAAGTTGGATACCTATGCAAGTGGCGGATTGCAGTGTTTAGTTTAGACTTTATAATTTCTTTTCTTACTAATACAAATGTATAAATTTTGAAAATTTAAATAAAACAATAATTAATATAATACAAAGTTTATGTCAATATACTTTAATGCACAGCATTTTTAGGAAAACTATTGTTTAAACTGCATTTCAGTTGCTTTTGTAGTTTCAAATGTAGACGGGGCGGGGTGTGTCATTGTCACTTAAAACCCAAAAGTTTGTGGATTAAAATCTGGTACCGGTATGGTTACCCAAGTTGACATGACAGGTTATGCAGAAAGAGATGAAAGGTGGGCGCAAACTTTTTATTGTACTAGGCAGTCTTGATATAAACGCTTTTCGAGAAGAGAAATGGCATGATGATAGCTGAGTATTTAGCATTGCATTACATGTTTTCAATATCACCTTTTGGGCAATATAGCTAGAGAAAACTGCAGCCCTTCTGGGATTAACATGTTTTCATGCATAAATATGTTATTTTAGTACTCAACAACAAGTGGGCACGATGCAGATCAAGTTGCTCTACTAAAGTGGTATTATTATTCAAGAAATTAATGATGTCGTAGCTTTCTACGTAGTACCTGCGCAGTTAGACTGATGTTAGACACTTTTGTCCAGAGTGTCTCACCAAAAGTAGAATTCTAGATTTGTTTTTTATTGCTGCACAGAAATGCTATCGCTAGAAAAAAAATAACTTGTTACGTGACAGGTTTTAATGAAGACATGCAGTGATTGCCATAAAAGCTGACATAGCTTGAGACGCAAATAAGGAGTAAATACACACCCAAACCTAAGAGTAAACTTATTCTGCACTACGGGTACTTTAAAAAGGCTACATTATAAAACTTTTAAAAAATAGATGCAGTTTTATTTCTTCCACGCCAAATGCATTATGCTTCTACGCACTTTACCTTGCTTAACTTTGTACGTCGCAACCAGTAATTAGGAGAAGTGATGGTAGCTCATAAATTTCAGATTAGGAAGTTTATAATTTAATCAAAGTGAAAAGCTGCAAGCTTTGTTTTGTGAGTAAAATAGTACGCCTGGAAATCTGATACAGCGATTCAAAATCCACATGCTTAAAATTAATCCACCTGAGTCTCTAGTGAACAGAGTAGGCAAAAGCCATCAAGTTTTTTTGTGGCATGGTTTATTCCTGCTTCAATTCAAGGTTAATCCTATACAGGCAAACTACATTTTTGCGTTGCATAAAGCCATAAAACTTATGTAATACAGAATACAAATATGTGAGCGAATAGCAGCACATATGCAAAAAGTTGTTTAGCTTGCGATTAGCATTTAGCTTTAGTACTGTCAGAAAGCTGCAAACAAATCGGCAACGGGTGAAAAATAATAAAAATTGATGGACACGCAGGCTCTTCTTCTAATAGTGAATATGAATATTGTGAAGAATCATATATTTATACGCTATTATAGTTAATCATTATTAAGGTCTTCTTGAACGAAGCAAAAGTGGTATATGTACTCCTCTAACGGTAGGAGGATGATGGTTGTGTGGGAAATGTGCTGATGACCATGCTACCAGAAGTACCATATTTTTATTCTGCTCAAGAGTTCATCTGGAATCTGGAAATGAAATATCGCAATAACATGCTTAATGGTGGTTAGCTGCATCAAAGATAACGATAATTGAAAACCGCATTTTGGATTTTTTTAAAACTTTACTTGCATTCAGATTCGAGTTATGCGCTATAGCTTGTACTCACAAAGTAGTTCTCCTTGTGAAACTCTTCTTTATGCAGTTTCGCACATGCACAGCTCTAGCTTACAGCAACTAATCATTACTAACCTTGAACAACATTTAATAAACCTGCTAAGCATGCAGCTGCAATTAACTTTATTTCATGAATGCATGATTCAGTTTCTATTTTTTGTGGAATGTTTATACACACAAGAACATTTTGAGGCCAATTAAAACTGAAAACCGTCACCAATGCTATTCTCACTGGATAACTGTAATTGTGAAAATCAATTTATTTAGTGGCTTGGCTATTATAAGTAATTATACATTTTAATTGCCTATATTAGCTTGAGTTTTGCATCAATCAAAATGAACTTCATACATGAGCAGCGCTGAAGTAGAGATGTCAACAATTAAAATATTTCCTTAGATTTATTGGCTCTACTCTGCAGTTGCAGCCATGCCCAGTATAGATATGCAAGAGTGTAATAAAAATGAGACGAAAAAGAAGGTAGAAGGAAGCAGATTTGGTTTTGGTTCTGGTGATGATAAAATGGCCAGAATAAATATTTAAATTTATACAGTAGAGAGAACGGTCAAGTATATAAACAAAGATGGCTTGCTTTAAATTATAAAGTAAACTGACGTCCTTATCTGTCCCTCTGGTTCATTGAATATCGTTGGCTGCAGTGAACGAATTGTAGAGATGTGTAGCATGAAGTGAGTTATGGGAACACTATTATTATGATTAAGAGAAGCAGTTAGAATTTAACCACTATTATCAAAGGAGATGTGCTGAGGTTAACATGTCATTCTTTTTGTCGGGTCAGTCGAGTTCCTTATCCACTTGTAAAAAATGGCAAGTTTAAATGCAATATAGATAATTAATTGCCTTTTCATAAGCTGCCTTTCTGACAAAATAGCTAATTATGAATAAGTGTAAGAAGTGTTTTGGAAATGTGAAATGGCAATATATTATTACTTATTATCATGACTTGAATTTAATCTTAACTAACGTGATGCAAAATTATGCTAAAAATTTAAAATAACTGAAAATCTCTGACCGTTAACTTGCAACACTGTTTTTTTGAAACCTGCAACCTTGTAAATGATACAATTCTTTAGGCACACTTATGACGATGATTTTGGCCTCGGCTAATAAAAATGGCCTGCATTTTTGAGCTAGAGCTTTATTATTAAACTTGCCATTTCTTCCTTAAACTTAAATTCTCAATTAGACTTGAACCCGACCCGACCCAATCAAGTTCGAAGACCACGGTAGTGATAAGTCACAGAGTTAATGAATCACAGTTAATATTATTTGTGCATTCATAACTGCTGCAAATAAGCTTAAATCCAATTATAAAAATTTCGCCTTCGATTGGTCTTCGAGAAAATAAGATATCCTAAAAAATCGTTGTCGATATCACAATTTGTAGTGTTAAAGTCTTTGGGTAAACATACTTATCGCTTTTGTATTATTTATCCGTAGCCATCATGACTACTCCAGAGAAGGGAACTAAAAAGTTTTTTTTCTTTAAGCGACGCCATGCCACCATATATTATAGATAGGACTTCATGATAAGAGACCATAGGAATTGCAAATATAGTGGAACTTGTATGTGATTGAACTTTTAACTTGTATAGAGCTGGGATAAAGTTTAAGAAGAGATGGTTTATATAAACATCGTCCTTCGAAAAGCACACGAGCGAGTGAAGCTAGAATATTATGAAAATCTTTTCTCGGTATTGTGTATCTATGTGCCTTCTGCCTTTGAATTTTCGCAAGGAAAAACTTTTGGATTTCTCTTTTAAAACTCAACCTTGTAAACAAGTACTACAAAAAAGTGCATAAGTAGCCCACATTTCCCTCCCGGAAACAAGCAAAAAACCTTGAGCTGCAAAAGAGACTTGCATAGAGTGAAGCGATGATGCTGGAGCTGTACACGTGTAGGAAATCAAAACGCTGCAGCAAACTACTTGGTAAATCATAATATTTCAGAGATGAACTGACTTGCATTTTAGTTTAAAATGAACAGCCAATTCATTGGAGAACTGACGACGAACTAAATGTGCGAATCATTGGAGAACTTGTACTATTTAAATAGTGGCAACAGCGGCGCCTGTCAGTTATCTTGTGTTGTGTGATACGCAGTTAGAAATCGCAAAAAACTGCACGCTTTGTATAGCTTCAGAAAGACATGCATACCTTCCCCACAAAGTATACCAACGGTTTTCTACAAACTACAATGGAAACCGGCCAAGAGAGGTGGTACCCAAGCTTTTAGTTAAAACTTTCATTGCTGTTTACCTTACATACTCATCATCATCGATTATGACATTTTGGGCTTACTCTTATATACCTTTAACTTGTAGTATTTTTAATTGAGTTTCATCACAACCCTTTACATAAGTCCTTGTCCATCAGCTCAGCCGACAGAGTAGAGTGCGGTGTGTGTACAAACATTCTAGTATAAGTTGTTTGTATTAAAACAGGATTTTTTGCGTTGCGAATTGTGGAAATTAGCTTCACAGTGGCTCAAGGTGACTCAGGTTTGCCATCTATAGAGCCGGCACACGTGTACATGTACGCTCATTATCTGCCATGCTATTCCAGACAGTGGTTTTTTCTGATAATGGGGGCCGAACGAACATATTTTTGCACAAAAACAACAATACAATCAGCTAATCACTTAAAGCCATCAATCCTTCCATAAAAACAAATTGCATGCTACGTGCAGCCATTTATTTTTAAAAGCACAGCATTTTTGGGACAACACAGAAGCTGGAAGCATTCAGCTCTACCTCCCTTAAACCTAAAATCTGCAAGATACTCTGCCATTATCCATCGATTAGTATTGCAAAATACAAAATACGCATTTTCTTCCACACTTCTAGTTACAAGTTCTAGTTGTATTTGTATTACGAAGTGCATGAAAGCAATGTTATATATTTACCCAGATTAGCCAGTACTGTCTTTTTTCATTTTTAACCATAATATTTTGTATTTCTCCAATAAATTAAATATTTTTTGTAAAGCTACCACAAATTTGTAGATGATTAGCGATAATGGCGGTAAGCTATGTATGAAAAAAATTGAATTGATGGTGTGCATGCGTAGGTCACGTACGCATGCACACACACACGTACGCACTTTATCATGTCCTACTGCCACATTAAAATGCTGAGAAAGCAACAATTGTAGTTACAAAGCGCATACTGGCAATAGAGCTAGCTAAATGTGCGTAAGAATAAACGATATGAGTTTGAATTAACTTATTGGCAGTACAAAGTTCGACACATATAAGCAATAATTTCACGATTCAGCACCTTTGCAATTTACCAATGAAGAAAGAATTTGTACGTAACAGATGGCTACACACTATGAACATTGAATAATTTCCGTGTGGAGATATTAGGCAAAGCAGACCCCACGCAGCTCACAGTGTAATATGAACGGGCAAAATTTAATCCTTATAAACGACACATTCCAAGTTATAAGGATATATTAGTATAGTTTGTACATTCCTGAAAGGTCACAATAATGTCACATTTGAGAATGCAAACATAATAGAAACAAAATCACGGATCATGCCACTCCACCATTTATTTTAATGCTTTGCATAACTGCATTTTTCGTGGGCTTGTGTAACCCCAACCCAGCATAAATTTTTCGCATTAATCTGCACATTGCTCAATTGTAAACTGCACATTAATCATGTACATATTGAGCAAAAGTACTTTTATTACTCTGCAAATCCAAGCGTGTTGCCAATCTAGCAAGCACCCCACAAAAGCAAGATTCTCGTTCTAGATTTATTATGTATGTACCAAATAGCAAATTCCAGGACTCACTGGAAAACAAGGGAAAGGCATAGTAAAAGGAAAGCATTGTAGATCAGAGCATCGCTGCAGCTGCATATTTTAGCGAATGGCACGATTGTCATAGTAAGCCAAATAGGATTATTATAAATGTTTTCGGAGTTATTTTCTGTCATAAGCAGTAGCCAAAATGTTTATGCTGGCAATTAATTTTATGCTTCTTTTCCTGCAGTTATATCCAGTAATCCGCTATTTTCAATCTAAACCATTTTTAATCCCTTTAACAACTAAAAGCGGCACGTTGCCCTGAATTAAAATTTCCTCTCGTATCCTTGGACAGAGGCATGCATTTATGAAGTCACGTACACATCAACTGATTGTTAATTGTTGTAATAAAGTTATTGCCTCTTGTTTACTCTTTAAGTTA